>OW119928.1:26407065-26604565 GCA_933210815.1 Meta bourneti
TAAATAGAGATCACTAAACTGTAACAATTAAAAAACGCATATTAGAAACTTTAATATTAACAGTTGTTTTTACCCTCCTGCATCTGTTACAAACATTCTTCAATCGTAGTCCTAATATGTTTTTAAAAAGTAAATTACCTCTAGAGTAGGGTCCGTTATCAGCTTGTTTAAATCAGAGAGCTTTGTGACGTATTTCAGCTGTGTCTTATTTTCATTCATACCCCAACGCCCCCAGAAACTATAAGAAATAAATGTAATTAATATTTTAGTATCATCGTTTACAGTGTTCGTGTAAAAAAAAATGCGTTATTTACCTATTAAGACACAGTTTGGCAACTTGCCGCTTCCCAGGATTAATTCCAATTTTGGAAGGGTCTAAGTCAACTCCCTCTTTTTCTTTATAATTTTGTATGTACAGGTTCTTTTGTACATCAGACATGCACTCTGTAGGCCATCCAGAGGACACCTGTTTTAACTTTAAGAAGGTATCGATGTAGGCAGAAAAAAGCCCTACACGGGTTTCCTTGAAGTGATAGATCTGTTAACATTAAAAAAAAACGTTGTTTTAAGAGTCTTAAACATATTATCATAAATTGTTAGTTTTAATAATGTAATTAATCACCTCATAAATTTTAAGAACTTCGTAGTCTTTCTCCACTGCCTTTTTCACTTCCTCTGTAACCCATGTCCCCACAAAACTTCTTTGGCTATCACTGTGCTGACAATCAGTTTGCTGGTAGGTTTCCACACAGATTTTGCAGAGTGGAAACGTCAACTTGTTACTTGATCTGTATTAAAAAAGTTTAATTTAATCTTCTGCTTTAAAAAAAAATAAATGAGACACAATTACATTTTTTTTTATGTGAAAAAAAAAAGGATAACGACATAATTATATATAAATACCTATAGGGTAAAACAGGAAAATATAATTTCCTAGGAGGTAAAACTCGGCATTTTATGACCCCAAAGTATTGGTTTAGATTTCCAAAGTCCGAGGTTATAATTTGCGGATGTTTTATAGGATAACTGCAAAAAATATATATATAAAACACGTTTTAGTCATACACACATCTAAAAAAATACATTTAAAATTGTGCTTTCAAAGTAAAATATATCTCACCGACTGTACTTGTTTACGTAGGGATAAAGGCTCGTGAAATCAATATACTTAGCCTTTCCTTCGTAGAAAAGACGTACAGCGTTTGTCCGGCCTCCAAAGAATGAGTCTCGTGGGTTTAAACGCTCCACCACATCGTGTGTGGACAGAAAGACCTGCAAATCTATATCAGTCTTCTTCAGTGTATTAAAAGTGTGCTCCCACATTTCGACGTAATTAAATCCTAAGGACTGCAGTTTGACTTGAGTTGCAATGGTTTGTTGATGCAGCTCCCACATAAAACGGCCATTCAACGGATTAATTACGTCCTGATCGGTGTAGCACTGGGGGCAGCCATGAAAAAAACAACCTAAAATGTTTAAAAAGTTATGAGCAACTTTTTCTTTGAAAAAGTAATAGTGTTAGACTCTTTTAGAAAAAAATATTTACCTTGAAATTGATATACTGTATTGGTATCTTCACAGAAACCGTCAACGGATATGCCACCCACCTTTCTTTCACCAAGTCCATTACCTGCATGTATAATGGCTGTTCCATTTTTATGACTTAGAAAGTCTAGCCATTGGATTGACCCTAAACTGTGTCGCGTTCTATTCACGTACATATTTTTGGGCATGTGTGCTATCGCCTCGCTGGAAATAAATTTAGAGCGATATGTAGCCATACAGGCACTAGAAATGGTGATATATTGAAAGGGGTCGACACCCGTCACGGTTAAAAATTCCCTTCTGAATTGCATACAACACCTTCGTAAAATATCCACATCCGACCTAAAGATATATATTCAAAATGAGAAAACCCTTTACAATAAATATTTAAAAAACATACACATTTAAAAAACATATAATAAATTTAATCCATTCATTGATTTAAATCACACCACTAAGTTTTAACTCTACATTAAGAGAAGACTGTAACGCAACTTTAAAAATAAAGTCATAAATTAGGCAGCAGAAACTTTAATGATCCCCTCAACGAGTAGGATTACAACATAAAAAAATTACTTACCTGCAATATTTTAACATTTCCTCCGCAAAGTTGAAACTCTCCTTCTTCCTTTCCTCATACCAGGCATAAAATTTCTGCCGATCAGCAGTAAGCATTGTATCGGGTGTATAAAAGGAGGCATTCGGTAACTCGCCTATGTAGGTTTGATGATCGGGGGTATTAAACAAATGGGGAAAGTAACCTTTAGCTAATTCAGCTATACCAAATGTTTTGGGGAATTTGGAAAGGGCCATGGGTAAGAAATTAAAGGAGTCAATGACTCTAATTTTATGGGAGCATAATTCTAAATGCATGATTTTGGATCCGTTTGGTATAACAGAGGGAGTGAGGCCTTGTTTTAGCAAATAAGCTAGAACAAATTGCCCATCAAAACCTTGCATGTTATGGGCAATTGCCGTGTAATCTTTATGCTGGGGGGAAAACAAAAATGCGCAAAACTGGTCGCAGGCCTCATATCCCTTAAACACAAATTCCGAACCATCCGCATACATGGCGACAGCAAAGTTGACCTTATGCTCAGAATCACTCTGATCTGTCTCAAAATCAAAAAATATAAACTTTTCATTAGGGGATTTAGGGGCAATTTTCTTTAAATAGCACAAATGCTCCGTTAACAAATGTTTGTTGCAGTTGTGGCACAGTGTTTCACCACATTTATGTAGGTGACGGGGTCGTTGTTTGGAATTTAAAAATTTATGACAGTTGGGGCAAATATAAAATTGTTGGCAAAAACTGTCCTTTTTACCTACTACCGATTTATGACGGGCATAACAATCATCAGACCTACACACACGGTTACAGTCCGCACAAGCCTTCAAAACACCCTCTACACACTCTCGAGAGTAACATATGGGGCATATGCGTTCACATCTATGTATGTGAATATTGTTGTACGCCTTGTCGCACTCAGAACAGTAGTAGGTAGAGGCATGGAAACCGGTCATAGACTTAATAAGGTCATAGTGGTTATCGTTGAAATACAGGAAAATTTTGGGTCTAGATGGACGTCTGGGTCCTTTATAAGCAACCTAAAACAGTTAAATTAATTTAGTTTACTGAGCCATTTCCAAATTCTCTAACTTAAACAATTTCCCCCTTAAGAAAGAACTTACCTTATTCAAGTTGTCTGAAGAAACTACATGGATCTGTGCATTTAAATAGTCTTCAAATTTTCTGATTTCTGCATAACCGCAAGGTCCCAGGGGTACTCCAGCGTTCCTATGCAGGTCTTGAGCCATTCTCTTTTGTAGAGGTCTCCTACCGTCAGCTATGTAACTATAGTTCGGCCGTTTCTCTTGGTAGGCCAAACCAACAATAATCGCACGTGCACAACAGAGTTCGTCGTCTTCCCTTGGTATGCTTACGATACAACGTTTCTTAAGGCGATTGGAAGCAACATCCAGCAGCTTCCGTTTCCCACCTCCTTGCGGATTACGTACCGTTATGACATCAATTCGTAAGCTCCGGTCGTCCAGTGGAATGCTGTCTTTGCTCTGAAAGAAATAAAAACTGTAAGCCTTCGATCCCGTATTACACCCTTCCATTAATAACCCCTTATCATTTAAAAAATTACCTGCAACACTTTCATAATCGTTGAAAGAATGAACTCCACCGATATGTCCCGTATCCTTCTTAAGCATGTGGATATGGGCCGGTCCAAATGATCCGAAAAGAAACAGAATCTGTAAAATAATAAACATATATACATTCTCCTGAAATAAATACATATAAAGGTGTAAACACTTTGTTACCATTTTCTTTTAACAATACCTTATGAAATCGTTCTCCGTCATATTAAGTGTTGTTTCTGCTATGAGAGCTGTTAGTAGCATCTGCAGAAACGTTAAAGCAGTGTTAATCACACTGTTTCTATACTGGTGGGGAATTTGATCAGGATTTATATGGGCCGTAAATGTCCGTTCTTCCGTTTGGAAGCGAGCGTTGACCCTTCTCCTCGTTTCTCTTAAAGTATACGGCAAATCAATCTAACCAAAATAGTAAAAATGTATAAGTAAAAACCCATACGTGAAGTATTACAAAATATGAATAAAAGTTAAGAAAATGTTCATTAATATTTACTTCTGCACTACCACCACCAATCTGGTTTTCAAAATCGTAAATCTGTTTAAAAAAGAAGGTATCAGACGTGTTGAAACTTAATTAAAAACTATTCGCGCATTACTAATGAACGTTACACTTACAAGTTCATCTTCTTCAATTTCCTTAACCCATTCAAGCTCTTCTTCTGTCATAGGATATTCGCGAAACAGCTGCGAAATCTCATCATCATTATCCTAAATAACATTCATTTGTTTTACTATACAGAATTCGTAATCTCAAATAAAACTAGCACTATTTTAGAGGTGTTGAAAAACTATACTTACATAAGCTTCTTTTTCCAGCTCGTTGATCTCCTGCATTTCTTCATCGGTTATAGGATTTTCAGTAAATAACTTAGAAATCTCGTCTTGGCTATTAGAATTCATTTTCTCAAACAGAATAAACTGTCAATAATCTCAAAAAAAATAACTAGGTAGTCAAAGTACTCTTGAACAGAAATTCGTATGGTCAAGTCTCACTCAGTATATTGAATATTCAAAGCTTAACACTAACCTTTTATATCTCTTTTGAGTCACGCCCCCTTGTAATCTAGTACGTACCCAGTTAGAACATACCATTAAGAATCATGTGTTTACCCCTTTCCCCCTCTCAAACATCAGTCATATCCATGTATTGCTTTAAACTGTTACCACTATCTGTAAATTTCGAATTGCCTCCCTTCGTCACTATTTCATAGCTAAAACCCCTATAGAAAGTTCCAGTTCGGGGCATGTCATATGTGATTTATTGGGTGATGTAGTTCTAGCATGTCATTCATTTGCTTTTCTCACAATCAGAAAAACAACATTCCCTTAAACAGCAATGTGTTTAAAAGACCCCTTTCTATGGTGACTACTATTTACTTAAGATTGTATCCTATCGGTGACTACATGCTTAACTCCTTCTGTTATCTTAATTAACCTACACATAAATCCTTAGTCATATTGTCACACGTTCCAGAGAGTTCCAGATTCTGTCATTACATATAATTCGCAGACTTTGCATATAAACTTGTCAATTCAATTTTATGTTCATATTCATTCTTCACAGGGGCACTATTCTCAAGAAAAAAAAAACACATACTTTCACTCCCTTAAGCTGTAAATTCACGAGTTAGTATTCTATATGTATTCTAAAAAGTAGGTGATCGAACGGTTAAAGCGCTTGTGTAAAACGGGCGGCCGCGATTACCTTTTGCCGGGTTCAAATCTGTCTTTATAAAATTTTCTTAAAAAAAATTCTCCAGTCTAAAGTAACAAGCTACAAGTCTAGAGCTAGAAAATAAATCCTTTTGTTACTTCTTCCACCACCAGATGGCTGTACCACAATTGTTCAAACCATTTTCTAAACATAGCACCTTCCCAGAATGAATGACAAAAATAAATTCGTTAACCTTTTAAAATCACTAGATGGCATCACCAGTCCAACACACTTACAACTAATTGGAAAATAAAAAATCATCAAATAAAACCAAGTCCCATAACGCATACCTAGTACTAAGAAAAAGCAAACACTACATTAATTCACCACCTATAGTTAACTCTCTTACAGCCTAACGGATAACGCACTGGACTAGATCCCATGGTCCCCAGTTCGAATCCACGAAATTCCTTTTTAATTCAAAATAATAGGGTTTCTCATTTCCCCACCAGATGGAACTATAACTGATTCATTACCATGGCAACACAACAACGCCATCTTTACAACGACGTCACCACCTCAAAGCCCACTTATCAGCAATTCTCCCCAACTCCTTATCAGCAATCCTCCCCAACACCTTATCAGCAGTCAACTCCTTATCAAACGGCTGCCATCTTGGATTTGACGGTATAGTGACCCACATACTACTTTTGTGGCTTTCAGCGTCCTCATATTTTTTAACTGAACGACTTGAGAGTTTTTTCATTTATTTTGATTTATATCACTATTATACTCTTTAAAGGTAGAAACTTTAAAGATCAGGACATAGCAAAACAAGTCTAGTGTTATAAATTAAGTTGTGTTGATTGGTTTAGATTTCCTAAACATTTTGAGGAGCTAAATAACTTGTAATGTTTTTGAGCATTAGAATTTTAAAGTCTGGCCACTTTTTAGACATTCTACCGAAAAAGTAATTCAATAGAATTATGGCGTATTTTTCTTTTAACATTCTATTAGGGTTACTTTTAGGATATGCTGAATTAAATCAAGTGATTTTTATTAAAAAAAATTATTATTTAAATCAAAATTTTGAATTTCATTTTCCTTTCTGTATTAAGTTTATATGAAACAACTATGGAACAAGATGCATGTTATTTTATTCAAATAAGAGTTAAGAACTATATAAAATAAATTAAGTAGTCTGTTTATGAAAAAATAAAGAGACTTAATCACAATGAAAAAGTTTCCTGCAGTATCACAAAAGCATTACAATTTTACACATAAATCTTTATAATTGTATACATAAAATAGGTTATAATTCAGAAAAAGATCAATTTTAATTACATAAAACAGTATATAAATAATAAAATCACCAACGAATAGCACAAAATCAAATATATTAAACAACACATTTGTACAGAATTCTGAATATCACATTTTTCGTAAGTTTAATTACGATCGATTTCAATTAAATAAGCAATACACAAATTAACACTTTGAAAGATTGTTAGCAAAAATCAGTGGTGGGTGAATAGTCTTAACACTAAATAGAACGATTTCATTTTTCTTCTATCAAAAAATTGGGATTTAAAGTATTAGCGTAATTGATTTAACTTGATTGTAAAACGATTTTTAAAATGACAATTTTTTCACATTAGTTGTTTTGTAATTTTTGAATATATTTTATGAAAAACTAAAAAGAAACTTGCCTATTAAGAGAAGCGGGAAACATGGACAGAGCAACAGCATGAAAATTTTATTATAAGGCATTTTAAATCACGTGAAAAGATAATGAAAGAACAGTTTAAATAATATTAAAATGTACTGCAAAGAATTCAGATGAAGTGGGATGACTCTTCAGGAAAAATCTGACAATTACAAAATGACTACTGCTCTGAGAACAGAATAGGGTATTGCTAATTTTGAGATTATTAATTCCACAATACGAATGAGTCTCACAATTTTAAGGCCCACTCCTATAAATTTTAAAGGTTATTCTTTTGTATGGTCCCCTTCGATTCGAACAGTTGGTACAAATCGACGCGTAAGAGAATGAGGTGTTTTTCTCACACATTAGAGAAATCGCCTTAGGGGGTCCAAAGACGGCTGCCTAGATAAAAGGACCTTTGTCTCCTGTATGAAACTTTCTGGGAATTCTTCTCTACTACTCCCCCATCTCAATGGGGAAGGAACCAATGAACGAAAGATTCCTGGTGTGGTTGATTCTGTTAGCTAAATCATCTCAATCAGTGAGATGGATGGATATAGTCATTCTATTTTCCAGTAATCCAGATTCTTATTGTATTGATCTTCACTAATTTAAGTGACAGGTGCAAAGTTGCTATTATTTAGTAAAAAATGCGCGCCTTAAAGGAGAATATGATCCAACAAGCATAGCAAGGATTACTGCTCCCGAATTTTCCAGGGGAAGGAGCTGAGAACGTAAATATGTTGCCTTACATGATTTTATACACATATTTTACTATTTTATTCGAAGACCGCATTGCAAATAATTTCGAAGACTCTTTTTCATTGCTTTTCTTTTAAAACTCTTGACAATAATTAGTTAAGAATTTCATTTTAGCCCTACTTATGAGAATACCGTAAAAATTCAAATGATTTATGGTATATTACAATAATTTTATTCTTACCTAAAATCTATTTTATAGGTTTCAATAACACTTAGCCGACACTCCTATTTTCCGATTATTTCTGAGACTGCGGAAGTCCAGTTGGAAGAGCAACGGTTTAAGAACCGGAGGGTTGCGAATTCGAAACTCGGTCCAATCGAAGACCGTCGTGTACAGGGGAGCTGGTGTACATTAAATCTGCCGTGGCCTCCAATGTCCACAAGTTGGTGTGGTATGGAAGTTTGGAGAGTGGGGTGCCAGCTAAGGTGAGTGGGGTGCCAGCTAAGGTGTTATTCTCGTCATCTGATCTTGGATTCAAAATTACGAGACGGTGTCCTTGGATCTTTTCCATCGTGATTGATTCCGGACCGTTGCCAATAGCCCGCTGTGTTGTTCCAGTGAAACGTTAATTAATATTAACGTTAATTAACTTTTAATACCTATCACCATTAAATACTGTATACATTTTTGTTAAGAACATGTTTGTTACGAGATAATAATTGCTGATTTCTGCGAGGTAATAATTGCTTTTCACGATTGTTCCTTTTTTTTAATTTAAAGAATTAACTTGTTTTATTTGTACACGCATTTTCAGTAATAACATTGATAAATAGAAAAGAAATAAATTACTGAATGTTTTAAACAGTGTTAATATACACTGAATATTGTAGTACCGCCAGAATTATTTCGAATGCAATGGAATTATCTTATTATGTAAGGTGTTTTGAAATTTTTCAACAAATAATTATATTTGATAATACAGAAGGAATTACTTTAATTTTTATTCTTAGTGATTGATTATAACTATTTTAAAAGAAAAGGGTCATTATAAGTTATTAAATAATTCAAACCCAATAACTTAGAATCAATTATAATTGAATTAATTAATCCTATAATTTCTAAACCTTTCAATCTTGTTGTTCCCTACATTCCAAACAAGGCCCAATGACGTTATAGTTTAGATTTACGGCAAAAGTAAAAGTAACCGAACTCCTGTCAAAATTCTACTATTCTTTAACCTTTTCTATTTGCTGAGAATTTATATTGCTACATTTTCCTATTATTCCTTCTATAAGAAACAGCCTTAGGCTTACGCCTAATGGATGATCCACTACTGTTTTAAACCCCCTCGGAAATTTTATTTTTTAAGGGGACTCGGACCCAAAAAAAACCCATCAACATGTCGATTTTTTTTATTTTATCCCAAACTATACTTTATACACTGAAGAATGTTTCTGGAATGTTTTATGTCCCTGGACAATTTTAAGATAATATATTTTTTATTTTACTGACTCGGAATTCTGAGATTTTTCTCACTCTCACCGCTCGCTACTCACTAAAATGCTCTTAGATACCAAAATTTATCAACGAAACCTTTTAGGGTCATGCTTTTTAAATCTCATGGTCCCCATAGTGTGAAAAATCAATTAATGGGTTATTTCCCATATATTCTGGATGTTGTAACGACTTCGACTAAGAACTCAGGTTAAAAATAGAACCTTTTATTTTTCTGGAATAGATTAACACTGAGAGAACATCTCACACGATAGTATAGGTAGCGATGACCCAAGCAATGGGAAAGTTCTAGGCTACGGGCCTTTCACAAGGATCTCGGATGAGACCAGATCTGGCGGGTGCCAACACAAGTCCGCCCAAGCTGGACGTCTGGCCGGGTGGCCTTTCGGGCGCTCTGCCCTGTAGAAATCGGAAGTCCGGCTATCTGCCGCGACTACTGGAACGTCTGGCCGGGTGGCCCCTCGGGCGCTCTGCCCTGTACAAATCAGAAGTCCGGCTATCTGCCGCGACTGCTGGAACGTCTGGCCGGGTGGCCTCTCGGGCGCTCTGCCCTGTAGAAATCAGAAGTCCGGCTATCTGCCGCGACTGCTGGAACGTCTGGCCGGGTGGCCTCTCGGGCGCTCTGCCCTGTAGAAATCGGAAGTCCGGCTATCTGCCGCGACTGCTGGAACGTCTGGCCGGGTGGCCTCTCGGGCGCTCTGCCCTGTAGAAATCAGAAGTCCGGCTATCTGCCGCGACTGCTGGAACGTCTGGCCGGGTGGCCTCTCGGGCGCTCTGCCCTGTAGAAATCGGAAGTCCGGCTATCTGCCGCGACTGCTGGAACGTCTGGCCGGGTGGCCTCTCGGGCGCTCTGCCCTGTAGAAATCAGAAGTCCGGCTATCTGCCGCGACTGCTGGAACGTCTGGCCGGGTGGCCTCTCGGGCGCTCTGCCCTGTAGAAATCAGAAGTCCGGCTATCTGCCGCGACTGCTGGAACGTCTGGCCGGGTGGCCTCTCGGGCGCTCTGCCCTGTAGAAATCGGAAGTCCGGCTATCTGCCGCGACTGCTGGAACGTCTGGCCGGGTGGCCTCTCGGGCGCTCTGCCCTGTAGAAATCGGAAGTCCGGCTATCTGCCGCGACTGCTGCGTCCCTTCGCTGGGAAAATCTGGGCGGGATGCCCGGGTAGCTTCAAAACTCAAGACCTCACGGGGTCCCGTGGCAATCAGAACACCGTCCGAACCTCTCCAAAAAACCCGTGCACCCCTTCTTATACCTCCCATTTTGGGGGTGGGCTTTTGGCGCTGTCATCGCTTCTCGGCTTAATCAGCGTCCTTTTATTGGTTTGGTGTCAGGGGGGGTCAAGGGTGCCCACTGACCCATTTGGTCTTTGAAAGTCTCGGTCCAGCCTCTCGCTGTCTGGTTCCCTTCCCAGGGTCGTTCATCATCCTGGGAACCCTATCTCTCCTGTTTTGTGCCCAACTGTCAATTAGGGCGACTGGATGTCGCCTCGGTTTCCGTTGGGACTTAGTCGTGGGAGAGGGAATATATTGATACTTCACAATGTATATCAAAGATTGGCAAGAGATGATATTTTGAATAAATGCCTTCAATGTGAAATTCACATAGGTAACGAGTCTCCTAATTTTAATTGGATCAAGTTTCCAAAAGACATTTATATTTCCAAGTATTTATGCTTTATTCTTTAAGTTTAGGTTTAGTTTTTGAGTGTCCAAAACATTCAGAACAGCAAAGCACTTTAGGAAAGAACGATGAAAATGTAAACCACAAACTGTGAGCATTGTTGGTTAGAAGAAAAGTGCTTTTACAAATCAGATGACCATCTGCATTTCAGAATGTTAAACAGCTAATTAAATTGCTAATAAAAAACAAAACTGGCCGATAAAAGGGTAAAATCATGATTTGTAAAGCCAGAGTATTCTGGAAAATTTCTACTTTTAATTGTCAATTAGAATTTCGACTTTTGCTCATGATAGAAATTAATATTTTTGTCTGAAGTGATTTGAATATTAATTTTGAACATCGTAAATCGTTGTTTAAAGATTTCAAATTATTTTTATTAGTTTACTGATGAATAATCATTCGTTCTAACGAATTTTTTTGTAACAAAAATTCATTTTCTCCATATTTTGCGATGTAACAGCCACCTTTAACTTCGTCTATATAAAAAAGTAAGATGTTTGTTGTTTCTTTAAAAAGGTAATAGACAAACACATATGGGTTGTAGTAATTCGAGAAAAATAATCGATTGTTTTATTCCATTTTTCAAACGTTTTGTACGAATACAAAATCTTTAAATTAATTTTTCTGTTTCGATTTTTCACGTACTATGCCATGATTAAAACTCTAAGGGTTCTTTAGTAACGATTCAAATCACCTGAAATTTTTAAGAGACGTTTACAATGATCAGAGTAATGAAACTAAGGATGGGATTTTTAATAAATGAACAGAAACTTTTAATTAAAATTAAACATTTGAAATGCTAAATTGTCATGTCTTTTGGGGATTTTTCACCTTCGAATCTTTAATTCAATAATTTGAAATATCCAAAATCCCATTCTTAAAAGTCAGAATGGTTTTATGAGTATGTTTAAACCTTCGCCAAAAAACCCATCATCCAATCCGATTATGTTTAAAAAATATCAAACCAAAATATCGCAAATTGAAAGAGTCGCATTTTAAAATGTGTTACAAAAAATTCACGAAATATTTCTTTCTTTCTTTAAACTGGAAGGTAATTGCAAAAACTTCTTCGGGAAAACCTTTATTTAATTCAAGGAGATAAATTACAACTTACAATATTATCAAATAACTCATATTTGAAAAATTAGCTCTTTGGGTACCAAGTCCACTTAAAGCAAGAATTTCAAAAGCAAGTTTGAGCATTAGATGTGTAATTGGTGCATTACTAGGAATTTTTTCACAAAAATAGCAGGCCAATAAAAACTAAAATATATATATATATATATATATATATATATATATATATATATATATATATATATATATATATATATATATATATATATATATATATATATATATATATATATATATATATATATATAAACGGCCTAATGTAAAAAAGAAATCTTTCCATAATTGTGAAAAGATTTTCAACTTATTGAAATTTTAGGGTCTCTTAGGGATTGATAGAATCAGGCTCCGCTATCCTTAAGACAGGCCCTGATTTGAATTAATAAGAATTTGTGTCCTTTGAATATTTTTTGCTCAATTCTCTAAGAATAGTTTTTATGTTCTCTGCTCTGAATATCTGATTTTGAACCACTTTTCCTAATGGCGACTACAAATTTTCAAGCTCTTGAAATTATGATGGAGGTGTTAAGGGTGGTCATCAACATTGATTTCCTTTTTTTGCTCTGTATCTCGTCTCATTATGGAGACGTTTTCTATAGACATACAAATTTAACTCTAAATCCAAATTTTGAGCAATTTCTTTTAAATAGTTGTTCAATAAAGTTTAATATTTTTCTTTTGCATGGTTTTATCAATAAAAACTAAATTTCCAACCCCTCCGTCTAGGATACAATATCATACAAGCCCCCAAAAACCTCCATTGAGAGATTAGAGTGGGTATATAGTGTTGAGGACGCGCGAGATTCACTTTTAGGAATCTGATAAACCTATCATCGTCCTTCATCTCGAGAAACATTGAATTTCTTAGACTGCAGTTTAAAAAATTAAGACTCCTATTAGTCTAGATAATTAATGAGGCACCAAGTAGAGGAGTTCCAACACGAAATAAAAAGTTAATCGCCAACTTTAGTGGAGTGGGAAAGGGAAAGTCATTATATACTATATCGAATGTCTTTCACGTATAACCGAAATGCAGTAAAACCTCAAAAATCCGGCGTCAACGGGGCCAGACCAGTGCCGCATTTCTGAAGCTGCTCAAAAATTGCCTCCTAAGAGGTGTTGCGTAAAGATGCACGTAACATGTCACTTTTACAAAAAATTGCGAGTCTCACCTTATAAATACCAATAAATACAAGCTCTCTGTAAGAGAAACTAAATATTTATTAACATTTTACGAATTACAAAATGTAATACGAAGACACAAACGAAATGTTCTTGATATTAATTTAAAACAGTTTGAGTAGTACATATTTAATGTAAAGTACGTATTCGCCTTATGATTTACTAAACATCTGCTAATTTCAACTGCTTTAAGTACTCTTATGAATTTATCTTTCAACTGAAAATGTGTTAAATTTCCTGTGTAGATATACTACTTTTTTAAGTGAGAAAATTATTTGTTTACTTAATGTTATACATGAGTCAAATGAAACCCTTCCGATTTTTCTCTATCAGACTGATCATTAGTTCCATCTGCTCCTCAATTGATAAAAATTGCATATGTGGTATCCGAATCTGTCAAATGATTTACGACTGAAACTTTCTCATCAACTTTTAACCAATCCTGAAAATCGTCTTCCTGGAATTTCGGATCAGTTTGAGATTTTACGTATTCTAAAAGTTTTCCAATCAAAACTTTCTGTCCTGAAACAATAAACCTAGGACATTCAGACAAACTCGTAACGATTAACTGTTACTAAAAATATCTTAAAATGCTTATCCCAAAGCGAAGAGATTAATATAACTGAAATAGAATAGAAGGTCAGAAAGGAACACGAAAACTGATGCAGGAAAGTAAACAAATATTATAACATTATATTATTATTAATGTTATAAATATTATTATTAAACACATTATTTTTCAGATTATTCAGAAGGCCCAACGTGGTGTATACATTGTCTTAATTTGCTAGTACCGCAGTTTTAAAGTTTGATCTGGTGTAACAAAATGGAAAGTTCTTAACACTCCAAATCGTTTCCTCGAGATACCTTGTCCAACACGATCTGGTCAAATTTACTAATTGCGAGGTTCCTCGTATAGATGAAAACTGCCCTATTTTGCTAAGGCCGAGGCCACAGAGACATAACCTGTAATTTTCACTGTGAGGCTTGTCGTTTCATCCCCTTTCGAAAAATATCAAAGGTGAGCCGCTAATGAGTTTCATTGGTGCCTCGTTCCAATGACCTGATTGACAGGTGATTTTCGTTTGATTGAGCAGGCATGGAAGTTGTTTGAAAAGGCTTTTCAAAACAGCTTTGCTGTGTCCTCTCACGCTTCTGAGCATTTTTGCATGTGGTTCTCATGTGCTGTAACAATTACCATTTCCACTTAAAATCTCAAATAAGGCATAAAAAGAGCGTTGTATATCTTAGATTTCCAAAACCCGCCCTACAAGCAAACTCTCTTCAACTGATTGAACAGATCAGGGGTCTGTCAAGTGACTTTCTTGAAATAAGAATCAACAATTGCAAATTCACAACTTAACAAAGAAACATCAAATGTTCCTAAGGGTTAAGGGTCTGATGCCCACTACGAGCCGGAGGTAGAGAGCCTGTATAAAGAGAGAGTGGACATACACCCGACATTTTCTGATTGGCTGATGCGGTCGGCAGCCATGTTTTCCTTTTCAAGTCAGTTCAAGATGCCGGTTGTACGTTGCTGATTGCGATTTTGGAAGTTGTTTGGATACACTTGTAATTTACATAATTTTGAATGTAAGAACGCTTTTTTTCATTTGATATAGATCAACCTATCCACTTAAAGAACAAAATAAGGTGTAAACTATTGATAACATTAATTTAGATAACTAAAAAGAAGCAAATAAGGTGTAAACTATTGATAACATTAATTTAGATAACTAAAAAGAAGCAAAGGTGCAAAATGGGTAAAATTCCGTCGACCATTCTCGCCAAACCAGAAAAATGTCGCCAAACGATGCGATATTCCGCCAATAATGGAAAGCGTATAAAATTGTTTTACTAGTATTGCTCGAAAAACAATTTTTCCCGAAACGTTATATTTAAGCAATTTAAAATTATAATTATGTTTAAACTTATTTTTTTATTTCTTTCCACAATATAAATAATTTATGAATGTTTGAATAATGAAAAAAATGGATATTTAAAATACTTAATTATTTACCTTACTTTCAAAATACAGTACATTAGGCCTACTTTTTTTAAGTTACCATTCAAATATACTGTATTCTCGTAATAAAAATAAACAAAAATTATTTTAGATCAATATTGGTGTTTTATTTCACAACATAACCGTTTTTTTATGACTCTTCTGTTTTTTGATCCCAGTTCTCAGGATTTTTGCATATCCGGATTACGCCCAGCACTCAGTCGTGATAATTGGAGTTTTACTGTATTTCTATTAAGAATTTAAAGCTCTTTTATCTTATGACAAAATATTTTATATGAATAATTTATTCGGAAAATTACAGGGCAACATACGTTGCCCCACATTGGAATAACATGCAAGTGTTCCTAATTCAAATCTAACTCAATGTATGAAATTAAAAAAGGCTTTTTTTTATTCAGACCCCAAGCACACACCAGATTAAGTCCTGTATATTACTGGTTTATAAACTGGCATGTGGTCCAAATGAGTAGCTCTTATGCCATAAGAAAATCCAATCTATCAATATTTAGAACCTAACGCCAAACTGTCGCCAAACCCGAAGTCTTCATATCAAAATAACCTGATTAGCAACCCTAGTGAAAAAGACTTTTGCATAGCGTCCGCACAGCAACGGTCGAAAAACATGGCTGCCTTTTCCCCTATGTGTCACCTCTCTATCTATATAGGCTCTCTAGCTTGAGGTATCGAGGGGAGAGGACTCTTTATGGGACTTCACGGCAGCTGGAGAAAAGACCAAACGAGTTTGTGTATTACTATCGTCTGTGCTTTGTTAACTCCAAGGGAAATGACTATTTACACACAAGTAGGGTATTTTGCAGCTTTCAGATTCAGAGCCAAAGAGTTTGGATTCCCACAACTATGTACCCCTTCTGATAAACGAGATCGAATCCCGGAAAATGTGGTTATTCATACTATTTTTAATATTTATCCCTTATGTTTGAGAGCTCTACCATAAAATGAGAAATGATTCCAAGAGGGCTGGTATGCTTGGTATAGATGTATTTTTTAACAAATTTAATTTCTCATTAAAATATTTCTCTCCCATTTGGGGAGACAGAGTAATGGCCTCTAAGAGTTGATGTGTTAGAGACAATGACAACTAATCTCAAAAGTTTCTTTTTGCTCATTGAAAGTGTCTCATAAATCTGTTCATCAGTAGAGGCTGAGTTTCATACATATGGGAACAGTCAACAAATTTCAGTGCTTTCGGTTAATTTCGATCTACTCTTACCCATGGACTTGAATTAATGCCCTTTCATGAGGGAATATAGTGTTTCCGGGGATAAAGGAATCAGCACTGTTTAACATTTGTTTTCATAATGTTATAGATGAGTATGTTATAGATGCCTCTCACTTACTAGCTTATTTAAAAAGCATTCCAGACGAAAATCAATTGTTTTAACATAGGAAACCTCTTAACATTTTCAAAAGCAAAATTTTCATCTATTATCATCCCTGCAATTACGAAAATTCAAGGGAAAGCAGATAAGTTTTTATATTTCCGGAACAGCTGCAGTATAGAACCCCTCCTCCATTTGGCGACTTTTTTTGTCGCCAACCTTGACGTTACTTGGCGACATTTTTTAACAGACGTATTACCAAAAAAATGTACATAAGTTGAATATCGGTTTAAGCTTCATTTCAGAATTGCACTTGGAACAAATCATCTTATTAGCAATCAAGCGCGTCTCCATCCAAAAATCCAACACCATTTTTTTTCCTGGGACAAATGTATAAGAAAAATTCGATTAGCCAGGCCTACCAAAAGTATGTCTCATATTAGTAAATTTAAAATTAAATTTACTCCCAACTAACTCTTGAAACTTTGAAACAGTAGTTTGAACGGACATGACTAACAAATAAAAATACTAACTAAAAAATAAGATGAAATTCCAATAAGATTGAAACGGTACAACCTGTAGGGTTGCTAGAATGGAGTTGAAAAAACATCAATTGCAATCGAGGGTTGGCGACGTATAAAGTGGCCAAATGGAGGGGGGTCTATACTGCAGCTGCTCCATATTTCCTTTTTGTGAAAACATTGCATCCCAGATATCTAATTTGCAATAGTGTAAATTCATTTATATTTTAGTAATTGTCTAAAAAGACAAGATAGCCATCTTAAACCACTATTACTTCTGTACTTGTAGAAAGAATATTTTCAACTTGACAGTTTTTACACTTGAATCAAGTTAGGTAATGAAAGATGGAAAAAAAATTAATTTAATTGTGATATTAAAAAATTTGAAATACAATTTTCTTTCTCCTTATTACAATATATATTTTTAATTCAGAATTTTAAGTATTATGGATTTGTATTCCGAAATAGAATACAGGCGATAGAATGAAAGCAACAAGGCCCAAAGAATAATTTTAGTTGAAATCTTTCCAACATTTGTTCTGCTACATTTTCAAACCCCCATGTATGTTAAACATAAATCACTTATCTAAAAACTGCACTGTGATTCGCATGTCTCTCTAACATACTTATACCCATAGGGAAAACAAATAAAAATCTGATTTGTATAAATTTCTACCCTGCAGTAATAAAAAGTAAAATAAAAGAACACCTGAAGTAGAATTAAATGCACTTAATTTATGCGATTTCTAAATTTCACTATTTTCATGCCATTCGATAATTAAAATTCAAAATTGTCAATTCAGAAAGAAATCCTCTCAGTATCCTATAAATAAGTTGACTGGACTTAAAACTGGGAGAATGGTGCATCAGTTATTCTAAAATAACCAAAGATCCGTTCTAATGCATCTGAATGGGGAAAAAATTTCAGTTTTACAAAAAAAAATTCCATTAGGCCTATGCCTTACACAATCAAGTTCACTAGTTAAACAAATTACAAAACACATTTTACAAACATGTACACAATTTGACTTTATAACTATGAAATACTTTACAGTGAATGAATCCACAACAAAATCTAAAAAGTAAACTTTATTGAGTGGCTATCAAATGACAAGCTGACACAACAAAGTTCAGCATTGTATGTAACAAAAATATAATCATTTCAATACTTATACTCATGGATATCTAGTGAACACATAAGTTTTTTAATTCCTATTTAGATTTATCTAGTAATGGGAGTATTCGAATACAAAAGTACTCACGTACTCAATACTTAAAAATAATCATTGTTCTCGATTCTTTTCCAATGAATTCAGATACAAATATACGGTTACTAAAGTAGTCGGATCCAAGGTATTCGGATACAAGCTTTCGGTTATAAGAGCATTCAGATACAGTGAAACTTCGATTAACCGTCACTCTTTTAACCGTTAGTCCATTATTAAAAGATAATAAATTAAATATTAAAAGTTATTAATATTTACGTACATACTGTACTCATGTACAGTAACCGGATTGCCGCGAAAAATGTACCGAATGCTGAAGACAACACCAGCAGAAGTAACAGAGGGGTTGGGATGTGACAAATTGGACGGAGGTTTGACATTTTGTACGACGATGAAATTGTTTCCACTGTGATTGACATCGAAGAAATTGACGAAGACGAGTGTTATATTTTGAATGAAAAAACTACGTTAAGCCATACAGAAGCAGAAACAATGTTATCAAAATGCATTGAGTGGTTTGAGCGACAAGAGGCAAACGCAATGTGGATACTTTTCCTACGTAAAGATCGGAAC
The DNA here is from genome assembly GCA_933210815.1 of Meta bourneti. NCBI lineage: Eukaryota > Metazoa > Arthropoda > Arachnida > Araneae > Tetragnathidae > Meta > Meta bourneti. The sequence goes on from OW119928.1 coordinate 26,426,038, forward strand.
ATTGCCGCTCAGAAAACACGAGCCTCGAAGAAACAAAAGAAAATGACAGACTATTTTAAAATTTTAATATGTATGTACGTCTAGAGCATAAGTTCATGTAACAATATGTACTATACTATACCTAATTTCATTTGTATATTGTTTGTTTCTGTAAAATATAATACATGTAGTGTATTTCCAGTTCGTAAGCGTGCATTTTTTATCATTCGTTCATAGGCAATGGATGGGGTGGGTTGTTTAAGGTTTTTCTGTTATCCGTCTATTCTATTAACCATCACGGTCCCGGTACCAACCTTGACGGTTAATCGAAGTTTCATTTTACAAGTATTCGGTTACAAAAGTATTCAGATACAAGTATTAGGTTACAAAAGTAGTAACTACCAAGAGTAGTCATCCTAGGTATTCGGATACAAGAGTATTCATCTTAAGTAGCAGTGTCACATTGATGGGTATCCATTATTCTCGTTAGTGTTTTTTCTAGTCGATTTTGCTTTTTCCAATTTTACATGTCTTGAAAATGCACATGATGATGAAGTGTCGAAAAATTCCATCCGTTATGAGTTGGGATTTGAAATTTTCTGGAAGCAATTTTCCCAACAGGTAGGCTTAATTATCAGTAAATTACACATATGGTTTGCCTTTTATTTTTGAAAATGAAGTTGGAGGCTTTTAATTTTAACTATATTTTTTATTTTAATTATTAATATTTAATTTTATTAATTTTTAGAAATTTAATTTAATTTTCAAGCTTTTTAATTTCTGACATTTAAAATATGTCTGCAAATAAGATACTACAATGCTTAAAATACTCTTTTTCTTCAAGTAAAATAACGTTTTTTCATTCTTAGGATGGCTGTTATTTTCTTTAAAACATCTGACAATAACTAAAATTATCTTTTAAAATATCTGACAAAATCTTTATTACGATAACAAAATGATTATGAATATTTTTTTCTGCTTTGACTCTACCTCTTCTCACATTTTCGTACTCCAAATAGTGGTTGCAAAAATAAAAATTAGATTTCCAGGAACAAGATTTGATTATTTAGTGTAATTTATTTTGTAAATATTTACGGAAACATTCTTGTACTTAGATCAACCGAGATGTGTCCCCTTACATGATAAATTTAGAGAAATAACTTTGAAGTTTAGATCTTGGTATCAAAAGAAACAAAATATTTTTTACATTTATACAAACTTTTTTAAGTGTCTTTAAAGAGTTTTGTATACAAAGTTTGATTCCTACAAAATAAAATTCTGGCTACGTTCCCTGTTAAAAGTGATTATTAACGATTTCCTCAAATAATGCTAGAAAATCAAATCTTTCCAATACGAAAACTGAAATTTAAAAATCATGATTTTTAAAATAAAAATACTTGACACTTATTTACAATTACAGAAAATGTATGCATGACCCGAAAATTCAACAATTTGTACATGGGATTAATTTTTGTTCTTTAAAATACAATTTGTCTACAATTCAAATAGATTAATAATAGTTATGCTAAAATTTAAAAAAATATATTTTAATAATTCGGAAAAGGAAAACGCTTAAATATTAGTAATTTAGATTTAAAATTTGAGTTCTGTGAAAAAGAAAATCCTTATTTTAGCACAGCTTGATCAAAACCTATTTAAAAAAATGGAATAAATTTGATTGTCTTGTCAAAAATTATCATTTGTATAAAAAGAACTATCCAAAAGTTTCTCTTATCGCGGATTTGAACTATACTAAGGAAGACACGACTCCTAGGTGTTATTTTTAAATAAATACCATATAGCGCGTATTTCACTGATTCTTACTATTGACTAATCGTTTTTTTATAAATATACGAATACTTACTCGATACTTCAAAGTACTCCAATACCAAGTTCTGCCCATCACTAGATTTATCACAAGTTGTATAGCTGTTAAAGAATATTTCATACTTATTTATTTTAAGCTTTAAGATTCAAATACTTTAATTAAATTATTAATCAGAGCATAGCAGAAAAAATATATGCACTTCAAACACAGCAGTACAATTAAGGACTTGTACATTCTTCCCAAATATCATTCTCTTTCATCTCTTTGAAATTGAAACAATTAATTAAAATACAAGGAAAAGCAAGTCAATATTTCATAATTGATAAAATTCAGAAAAAAAGTCTTACAGTAGCCTATAAATGCAATTACTAAATTCATAATTAGAAGAATGGTGAACAAGTTAAATACAAAATATTCATATAAAGGGCAATTTTAATGCATGTCGAGGGTTGGTTGTTTTTGAGATTTTATGGTCGAAGGGCCATATTTGGCCATGCTGCGCCAGACACAAGACAAACAATAGTAAGTTATAGACATACACACAATGAAAGTTTTACTGGCACAGAAGAGAGAAATACACCCAGGGAGGAATGCATCTTTTAGGATTCGAACCTGCGCCGCCTACAACTCGAAGGCATGTCTAGAGAATGTTAGGAAGGCATGACAAGGGAGGAAAATATTACTTTCATAAAAAGAAAATTCCATTAAGCCTATGCCTTACAATCTAGCATTTTCTCACCATACTTCACATAAAGCAAATCACAAAATACATTTTATAAACAAAGTTTGAACTTCATAACTATTAAAAACTTAACTGGGAATGAATCCACGACAAAATCTAAAAAGTAGACTTTTTGAGTGACTATCAAATGGCAAGTTGACACAACAAAGTTCAGAATTTGCAAGTGTCTTTGGTAGAAGTGCATGTAACGAAAAAGCTATTCAATACCCTTACATTCAACACGATCTGCTAAATATCCAAGTTATTTTAATTATTTTTTGATTTACCAGTTCGGTAGTAATAAATAGGGCAAGAGCATGCTAGAAAACCAAATTGAATATTTCTTTATCATACTCATCAAAATGACTGCTAGGTGTTAAAAATAGTAATTATGTAAGTACACGAAATAGACTTAATAACTATTTTCAATTTTCTTTACCTCTTTACAGCTGAAACTTTAATTAGGATAAGATGAAAGAGTATTTCATAATTGCAAATGAAAAAAAAAACAAATTTCATGAGTTGCCAATACACAAATAAACTGAATAAGATATTTTGACTTTAATATTTTTCAATTAGAATGCTCATATAAAGATAGTGAAAATTGGGTATAAAAGGAGAAAATAGAATTAAGTAAGACTCATGAGAAGTGAAAACATAGCAAGAAAATTATGCATAATTCAAAAACACACATTTCTTTTAGAGTAAAGGGCTGTTTTAATGTGTTTAGGGAAGAAAACGCTTACTTTGTTAAAACCATTTCATTTAGGCCTAAGCCTTGCAATCCAGCTAGTTCGTTTCAGCAGGCTTCACTTTAATCAATCACACATTATGTAAACAATATTAGTTTGTAACTAACATTAAGGGAAGGAATAAACCCAAAAGAGTAAACGAGATTGAGTAGTTATAAATGGCAAGCTGACTCAACAAAATTTAGTTTTCAGTTATACATTCCTTCTTCTCGTGCTTAAAATTAGCATTACTCTCTTCTCGCAAACAAAAAAGTATCATTCAACAATGGCAAAATTATTTATTGCGTTGAAAAAAGAACATTTAGAAATGCCATTTTGATGCAGAATGATACGATACCTGATACAAATGGCAAGAACTAATGAATAGCATATTAAAGACAAATTGTTCAAATTATTTCAAAACTTAGATTAGAGGATAAATTAGCTGCATACCAAAAAAGACGATCTCGTTGAATAGCTATTAAATAAAAAGCTGACTCAATAAAATGTTCCATTTGGTTGTGCAACACAATTGGCAAAAACCAACATGCTTAAATTTATATTGAAATAAATATTTTTAATTTTGGAACGGATTCCAATGCAAAAAGAGGACAGGTGCATAGCTTTTCTGTGCTTACTGACATTCTGATTAAATTTGTCTCTTGAGCTCACATCCATTCACGTTCTGCGGGTCAGGTGTCAAATGAAAGGAAAAAATAGCCCTATGCTTTGGCGATTCGAGGTTGGCAAGATAGCCGTTGACGAGAAATTATTGCTTAGGGGGTTTTCAGTCGTTACGATAAGGAAATTTCTCAACTAATCACAAAAATCTGACGATTTGCACAGATGTGACGCACAGACGATAGTATCTCCGTCTACAATTAGGGTCCACTGACCAGCACCAAGGGCGCTGTAAGTCATACCTTCAGTCAAGCCTCTGTATGCGTAGCTATTTTCTCTGTACCCTAACTTATTTTACTCTCTAAATCTGGCAACGCAAATTTGGCATTGGCATGGTAACACTAATATATTTTTCATTTTCCTAAAACGTGTTCGTTCACGGAGTACCCAAGGTTCTCTTTTCTCGATTGTCAAGTGTTGTGCAGTACTTGAATTTCTTCTATTATCTATATAGATTTTGTTGATTCTGATAGTGTCTCCATCAATATAAATCTGGAAAGATGGCAAAAATAAGGATGGAATCCGGAGTGTCATACAAGTAAGTTCTTTTTTTTCATTTGTTCAATCAAAGCCGAACAATCTTGCCATTTGATTTTCTGATGCAATCAATTTATTAACCCTTGAATCCAAATCATACCTGTCGTAAAATTTACAGTGTTAGCTATCTAAGGTTTATCAGTATTCGGAAATTTTAAGATTCATTGAGGTAACCATATAGGTTCATATATTAAGTCAGAAAAATCATTTCAGATTTGTAGAATTTGAGAAATGGATTGTTATTTCTGTTAAGCCTAAAAACAACTTACCCATAAAAATTCAACCAACTTAGATTCATTGGGGTAACCAAGTGGGTTTATATGTTGACATTAAATAATTTCATATTAGTTACATTCAAAAATGGCAAATTGTTATTTCTGCTTAAACTTTGATACAATAAAAATAAGAGTGCCAAATTTATGTATGCAATGCATATTTGGCTTATGAAGATTTCGATAAAATACAAAGTAAGAAGTGAGACTGAAAACATGTACAGTCAGCCAGGTCCCTAACCAAGTACCAGTAATTGATCATTTCTAATTAAAATAAGCAAATTACTCTGTCTAACCATGGATAAAATTGATATTACAACCCGTGTACAAGACTAAATGGTAATCAATCTAATTTTCTAATAATCTGTCTTTTTATTGATAAAAACTAAAGTCGGAAGTTGCATAATTGTGATCTAGGAAACTAGTGCTAGCATTTCCAAAAATGCTAAAGCGACATGATAACTAAGCCTAACCAAAAATGCAAAAGGGACAATAACTAAGCCTAACCAAAAATGTTAAAGGGACAATAACTAAGCCTAACCAAAATTGTTAAAGGACAAGATAACAGCATGGAACAGATGCAGTGTAGGACATCTTTTGGCGTAGTTTTATTTGGCAACCATTTTTGGTTGCCAAGGAAGAAACGTGTCTTTCGCCTTGGTTCAACACGGAAAATACATTGCACAATCACCTTGACTAAACGTAATTAAAAATAAAACATCCTTTTTTGCCTAGGTTTCAGTTTCATTTCCCCATTACACTTTGTTCATTCACAAGCTGTCTCCAGTCGACCAAAGTGTTGGTTGCAAAAAATACTCTTCCTCTATATCACTAGTTTTGGTACCTCTAACCAACTCATACATCCTCAACTTACGACTACTAAGCATGTCCTAACAGATTTTTGACTACCACAAACACCATTACCCCTGCATTGCCTGCAAACCTAAATAAATCCATCAGACTTCGTTGGCCTAGATGTCAGTTTCATTTCCCCATTACACTTTTCACACTTTTAATTAACCCCGCTTCCATCAGAAAATCCAAAAATGCCTTCTTATCCTGGGCCAAATGAATTACAAATAGCCAATAAGCCTCACCAGGGCGACCAAAAATCAGTCTTTTATTGGAAAATTGTAAATTAAAATTTCTCCTTAACAAGTGCTGAAACTTTTCAATTAAAGTAGGTAAAGAAGACAACTAAAAATTGATAAATTAAAATTAAGAATTATTACAAAAAACAGTACAACCTGGCTCCTTGGCATGTCCTGACATTAAAGCGTCTGGTGATTTAATGGAACACGTATTCCACAGGCTAAGGCGCTACCTGTAGGGTTGCAAGAATGGGAGCCAGTGGAACATTAGGGGGTTGCCAGAAACCACAAAAATCCGAAAATAAACCACCAAATAAAACCTTGCCAAAAGATGTCCGTCCTTTACTGCATCTGTTCCAATTTCCACTATAAAATAGTTCAGTTATACAAATAATAGATTGGATTCTGAATGAACTGAGGCAAAAGTTTCAAGTCATTCAAAACATGAATAGTTTATTTGGTTTCCTCAATGGAGCTGGGTTTGAAACAATGAAAGGAGAAGAATTGAAGAACCAGGCACTTGAGTTAGCTACCACATATAAAGACTTAGACAAGGACTAGCTGGCAATACAAGTGGAGAGTTTTAAATGTTATGCCTTGGATTTAAGCCTAATATGAAAACGGCTACACCATCAGGTCTTCTGACGTTAATATACAAGAACGGAATTGAAGACGCGTCCACCAACATAACGACAGCATTGAGAATTTTCCTCACAATACCAGTCTCAGTCACCTCAAATGAAAGGAGTTTTAGTAAACTAAAGATCATAAAAAAATTACCTCAGAAATTTAACAGGACAATGCCTAACCAACCTGAGCATCATATCAATAGAGCACCAGTTAGCTTCAAAGCTATCTTTTGAAGACAATGTAAAAATGTTTGCAGCCAAAAAAGCCTGTACAGTTGAGTTTTAGTTCAAGCTTTCTGTGTTTAAATTAATTTTTTCACATTTTGTCAATAGATTAAGAGATGTGAAAAATGTCTAAGTATAATACTCAAGATAATAACTTCAGTAAAATCTGTTATTAATTCTTGTTCACCTGGGATCTTTGTTATTAATTCCAGTTGGCTCACCCTTTCTCACAAAAGGGTGAGACACCTGGAGATTTAGCAGGAATATCTGTAAAGGGTATTTATTGACTTGATACCAGTTTCTTCTATTTTTTCTATGAATTTAATAGTGGATTTAGATGTGTGGTTGCTTGCTTTATCTTGATGCAGTTCTACTTATTGTTGGTACTTTGGGTAAAGATATAGTATTTCTTTTTTGAATATTGGGGATAAAGTAGGGTCTTGTTAATATGTGGGAGCTGATTTTTACATTCCCCCTAATTTTTACTTTCAATTTTCCAGTATATGCAAAACCAGCAACAATCATAAATCTCTTAGAGAAAGTTTCACGTTGAGTTACAAAGTTGAACCACGTTTTAAGATTTTTCTCCTCTTTTATGATAATAAATTGTTCTTTTTTATTGCAATCTTTTAAATATACCCACGCCTCGTCTATTGTCACAACATTTTTCCATCTTTCTCCAGCTAAATGCTTCTCATACAAAATTCTGCAACGAGTTCTGCTTTCTGCAATATGTCATCGGGATAGACGATGAACATTGTATTTTTTGGCCTATTAAGGTTCAAATCACTGTTAATTATTTTATTTACAGTTGAAACCGAACTTTTAATGACTTTGTAATAGTCCTTTGATTTGGCGGATTCTCTTTTAAATACTTTCAAAAAAAATTTAAAATTATTTCTTTAATTTAAAAAAAAAATTTAATTAAAGATCTTACCTTACAACTATTCTCAGAAATTCTTTTCTTTTTTGGATACGTATTGGAAATATTTTTCCACTTTTACGCGTTTATTCCTTTCTCATTAATATTACTTATAGTACCTTTAGATATAGGAAAAAGATGACTTTTACAGCATTTTTGAATAATTGAATAAGCATAATTCTCTTAGGAAATAACGGAAACATAGCCTTCCATATATTGCGTATTTAAAAGCACCACTTTGAAAGTATACAAAACTTTGAGTTAGCAGATGATAAGTTATACTTTAGCTATTTAACAGCTGCGAAAATAAAATTATTTCTTAGCATACATTTTTTTACAGCTCATCAAAATCATTCAAAAAATGTCTGAACAACCTCTGTATTTATCATAATTAAATATCCTATTCTAAAGCAAGTCTTGATTTTGATGCAGCCCACACACATATCCTGATATCATTTGATAAAACCTTTTCATTTAATTTGCAGCGATTATGATTAGTATGAAAGAATATACCAAACATGCTACTCTAGATTATTTGTCAATGAAATATCTTAGAATTAATTAGGTATTTTTCTTGTACTAAAAATGAAATTGCTGCAAATTAATCTATTTACCTTTAAAATCAAGCATTTACCATCTAAGTTTAATATAAAAATTTGAACTAGTGGAATTAATGTGTTGTGACGATATCAGGTGTTTTCAGGGAGGGTTTTGGTTTGGTTGGTTGGTGGGTCTCCAAGGTGAGTTCTTGCCCCAGATGGAAACTAGCCTAGTTACGTCTCTGGTTGCCTGTCTTATGTTTGGCACAGCATGCCCAAGTTGCATGAAAATAAATATATAGTTTTGAATATATCATCTTTAAAAGAAAAGAACTTGTGAAACTTAATCATAGTCATGGTAATGTGTCATTTACATGCTAACATTTGTTACATCTTTATCATGTAAAACTTATTCCAATTTTCATTGCAGGGACCTAGAAGAGGGTGTGGTATTCCAGACTGAACCCCAACAGGATGATTCATCAGATGAATCATTTGATGATGAGACTTTTGATACCTTCAAAGAAGATATGATGAATGTTAATCTGGATGTGAAGAATAGACCTCGATATTTGGGTGGTGAAGGTCTTCCTTTTCACGAACTGAAAAAGAAGATGAAGCCTCTTACTGGAGATGGACTTGTTAAAAAGGATGTAAGTATCTAAACTTTACAAGCATGACCATCTAATAAGAAAATTTTAAAATAATCAATTTATAATGTGCACTCAGCTTAGATTTATTGTTATTGTGAGGGTTCTTTGTACACTCCAGAAGCTTAAATCTTTATGCTTCACCTTTTGTAGAAATGTTATTGGTCGTTAAGTTAAGATTTGGTACTTTTTGCTCTAATTTTACAAAAAATATCCTTTATCTAATTTGTAGAAGTGTACTCAAAATTTAATTACATGCAAAGTAAATTTGGGAAATGAGCACTAACATAAAACATGTAATTTAAAGACAAAAAAAAATTTAAATTATAAAAGATTTTCCAGGCTGCTTTTTCAGTGATACTCAGTAGATTTGTTAATCTGCTTGCCCTGAACACGAACTGAAAAGTACTGTGTTAAATGTAATGTATGAACTGGGCATTATGGAAAAGCAATGACAGCACTATATTTTCAACAGTGTAAAAGTTATATTTAATGTTATCCACTAAATGTTTTAAATTATTAATATTTCAAAAGAATTATTTTAGAATCGGGTACTTTTCATTTGTAAATTTAATTGCCTTGTATAATCCTTTGTTATTAATTCTGATTACTCTGGTGTCAATCCTAAATAGAACTGCAAAATGGTTTGATAACCTTCAACAAATGTTTTTGTATGATCTCTAGAAATTTTATTTTCAATCATTCAGTTGACATTTTAAATTTTGGTTTGCATATTGCATTTCCAACTACAGTGCTTAGCAGGATCCTTGCTACCAAGAATTTGAAATATATGTCTGATTTTGATAAACTAATCTGACAATTGATCAAGCATTGAAGCCTAATTTTTGTTTTTAAACCCTAAGACCAGGTGTCTATGCATTTCACAAAATGCAACTTGTTAGAGTGTAATTAATTTTTGTATAATCTTTTCCCTCATATTGCTTAGAATTGACTCTTGATTTTGTATAAAAAGTTTGATAATCAAAAATGTGATGATTTACAGTTTTTGAAGTATGGCACTGGAACTTTAATCCCAGAAAAATCTATCGTGATGATGCATTATGAAGCTTATGTTGAGGAAAGAAAAGAGCCATTCGACTCAAGTCGTTTGAGACAAAGACCTTTTAAGTTTTTGTAAGTATTGCATTTCTCAAAATTTTAGTATTTTAGCTTGTGCATTTTTATGCTTACCAACCCTCCCTGCCTTTTTTCAGTCTTCAGATACAAAAAACATGTTCAGGATTTTTCTTTGAGTATAAAAATATTTTTAGGTTCATTATTTGGCACAATGTAGTGGCAATCCGTGAAAGAACGATATTGCATTCTTTTCTCTAAGTCTTCTAGATGGAATTGCCCTCAGGGGCACATCTGTTACCACTGAAATAACAAGGCCAGACCACTCTGGACATTTCAATCACGACTCGCTAATTAGTAGTTATGACAAACATCGACGCATGGCCGGCTACTAATGGATTGTCTTTAATGTAGCGTAATAAATTATGTTTTTTTTATACTATTTTACCGAAAAGTAAGTGCAGTTGCAGTTAAATATTGTTATATAACAATTGTAGAACATTACAGTGTCAAGGTGTTAAAGGCTTTCGAACGATACATTCCGGACGATATCATCGTTTTGAAAATGAAGTTTGCAGACTTTGCTGCGTTTTGATGGTGTAAAGTGGGCTCGTGGAATCGCCCTGAGCCATCTTTTTCTAATATTTTCATCCTCTGGAAAGGAGAAATCTGCCACTTTTGGTGCATCACCATAATTTCCAAAGCAAGAACGTACACAGCATCTAAAGGGTATTTTGGATAGCCTCGTCGTTAAGCCTAAAGAAATCGGTCTGGACACACGTTATAAACGTATTCTTTGACGAAAGCCTTTAACACCTTGACACTGTAATGTTCCAAAAATGTTATATAACAATATTGAACTGCGACTGCATTTACTTTCCGGTAAAATAGTATTAAAAAAAATTTCTTACGCTACATTAAAGGCAATCCATTAGTAGCCGGCCATGCGTCAATGTTTGTTATGAGTACTAATTATCAATCACGTGATTGAAACGTCAGAGCGGTCTGGCCTTGTTATCTCGGTGATAACGGCACATCTGTCTTACTGTCTTTAGTAAACACTGGGATCAAGTTCTCTGAATACCCCAGTTATCTTTTTTTTGCTTTCATCCCACTCCACTCTTCCCCAATGCCTCTTTTTCATCCCTTTCATAACACTTTTCATTGATGTTTTGTGCTTGGTGCAGCTTGACCAAATATGGTCCTTGCACCATAAAACGTCAAATCAACCATCCAGATGGAAATAGTATTCCGATTTTTATTTAGGGGAATTTTCAAGTGATGTCCATTAAGTTTAATTGTTAATTTTTACATATTTGGTATCATTTTGTATAAAGTACTACCAAATCAGGTTCATCCTTCCAACTGCCACCAATTAAATAACAATAGAAGAGAGCATTGCTGCTTTTCCTGTTTTGAATTGCTTTCTCAAAGTCCAATTCGGCACTTTCGATTTTTGTTTTGATGATTATTTTAGGCATTTTTCATTTCTGATAGATATGCATTTCATTTTATATCATAAAAATCTTTTTTTCTTGGAGGTTGGCAAGTATACATTGCTATAAAAATTCATTTAATTTTTAAAATTGTAACATTTTTATAAATATCTTGTTAGATATTATCGTTCTTGTATTCACTTTAAAACTAGCTATCCACGATATTGAAAGAATTTGTTTTAGTATTTTGACCAAGCCATGATTTATACAATACGTGTATACAAACCAAGGTATGAAAAAAAATCATGATTTCTTTTAATCAAAACCATGGGATTTTTTTCAAATTGGATTTTAATTAATTCCTTGCCCATACAAGTTGAAGTTTCTTAGCCATGAGACACGCAAATTGCAGTGTAGTTTCTAGATAGTTTTAATTTATTTAAACATTAATATTTTTATGTAAAACATTAATGTATTAAGAAGTATAGCCGTGTAAACTTTTGAAAGATTAAAAGGCAACAGAGGAATTAGCAAAGTAAATCACGTAATAGAGTAAATAGACAGTGCCCCAAATGACAAGATGAGCAATGTTTTTCCATCTGGTTCTCAAGCAATTTCGATTACTTTGAGGTACCCATTACCAGTGACTTGAATTTTTTTAACCCAGATAAATAAGATTGCCAGACACCATATAAATTTTTTCAATTATACAAATTTCACAATTTTTTTGCATCATATATAAATAAAATGTTTTGAATTACCTCAATTATTTTTATATAAAATAATTGGTTCAAGACTTGCTTTTGAGAAAAAATTCTTATTAATTTTTGGCTTGCAAAAATAACTTATTTGTGAAAAAATTGTTATTTTTGTGTTAACAGTTAAAAAATGAGACGACGTGGAAATACATAAATTTGAAATCAGATGTCTATTTTTCAAATTCTTTGAGCATTGACAAGCATTTCATAGGTATATTCAAGGCACACGAGAAGGGTTTATGTATAAAACAAAAATGAAGCTTTTCCTATGAACAGCATAGAACAAGTAATAGTATCCCCCAGATAATGCCAATTCAGTGGAATTTTGAGCTTGCAATAAAAAATGTATCAATTCCAATAGCTATCTGCTTCAATCCATAATCTTTTGTCCGAGAGTTGTCTGTGCAAACGCGCAAAAATCTCATGTTGGGGAATGAGCCTGTTAGGAAAGCGATCTCGGTAAAGGCGTTGTGCATGCCTGCCATTACCATCGGTCAGACCGTAAACAAAATGTATGTCTGCTTTCACCGCATTCCAATATTCAGCCATTTCCCGTCGCGATTGACGTTGGGTGTGAAAACCTCCGCTTTTATACAAGCGTTTGACTGCGCTCTCTAGCGGCCAACCGCTTCACTTGCGATCATACATTCTACGGTGAAAAGTGTTTGTTTCATTGTGTTCTATCACCCCCTGTAGTTTGTATTATTAGTTTAGACTCACCCTGTATAGCAGAATAAAAAATGAAATTTTAATTTAAATCATTCATCTTTTTAATAAAAATACTTGGTTTAAATTGGCATACCCTGGTAATGTGTTCCTATTTATAAAGTACCAAAATTGGTGTATCCAAAGGCTTGAAAACTGCTGAATTGATTACTAGTATATCTTGTTATGAAGAGCTAATTTATCAATATAGCCGAGGAATATAAAATCTGAATATGTAAAGCACTGCTTGAGCAGGCTTAAGAGTTAAAACCCAAATAGCAAATCACAAAAACACTCTGAAATCTGTTATTCTAAAAGCAAGGTACATAATAAAACATCTTCTAATCTAAAACAATATTTGTGAAAGCAACTTATTTGAAAGTATAAGCAATTCTTGAAAAGGATTTCAAGATCAAATTGCAAGAATAAAATTAAATTGTTTGGTCTGATAAATTAGTTACTTTTTAACCATCAATGTGCTAGACATCTGATATTCTAGTGTTAAAATTAGTTGCTTTTATAATGTGATTTTCCTTCATGCTTTTTACTTTACCTGGCAATGTTCAGTTTCTTGGCTCTTAAAATCAAATTAACCCTCTGGCCAGCATAGAATTTGCAAGTAGTGTATAGTTTTACCCCACACTTAATGACTAAGTAAACACACCTATTAGTTGCAAGGAACCAAGGATTCTTACTACCTCTGGAAATGTATTGGTCATTTGATTATAAAAGAATCTTTTAGGGAAAGATACTGTTGGTCCTTTCCTTAAAATAATTTTCAAAAATCTGTTGGTGCGTTCCTGAAAAAATAATCATTTTGATAGTTTCTATTGGTCAAGGTCAACTGTTTAGGAGTCATGCAGGGAAGATTGCAGGTTGTATAGTGGGAATTGTGTGTGAACCCTTCAGAGGGTTAAAAATGCATAACATATATTTTATAATTAAGAGAAATTTTTTAATCACTTATTCTCTTCTGCAGGTTTGGAGATGGGAATGTTCTTCCTGGACTGGAATTGGGAATCAAATCTATGAAAAAGGGAGAAATAGCCAGGTTTATTGTTGGTCCTGAATATGCCTTCGGCGCTATGGGGTGTCCACCTCGCATTCCAGCTGGAGCCGAGATTCTGTATGAAGTCGAAATACTCAACTTTTTCCTCGGCAAAGAAGCGATTGAATTTGAAGAAATGGCCCCAGAGGACCAGAAGAAGGCTCCTTTTGAACAAATTGCTGGTGTGTACCGCTGTGAGAACCAAATGGCCAACGATCTCTTCCGACAGAAAATTTACAAACCAGCAATTGCTCGATACAAGAGAGTGGTGAGATTGTTGGAGGATGTTTCAGTTGAAGATGAAGAAGCTGATGACAAGAGAAAGGAGTACCTGCTGAAGACGTACTTAAATCTTTCCCAGTGTTTTCTGTGCATCCAAAATCCACACAAGGCTATTATTTATGCAGATTTGGCTTTGAAGTTGGATCCAGAGAGCCCAAAAGGTTTGTACCGTATGGGGTATGGCTTACACATGACGGATAACTATGAGCGTGCAGAATACTACTTAAACAGGGCCAGAAAACACAAGCCTTTTGAAAAGAGCATCAATGCTGCTATTTTAAAATTGGAACAGAAACGGAAATTGCATCAAGATTGGGAACGTAGGTTCTGCAGAAAAATGTGGGGTTCTGAGCAAGATATGCCAAAAAAGGCACCTCCAAGATCCAAAGAAATGCAGGAGTTGTATGACATTATTAACCAGGAAATAATTGCTTTCATAGAATCAGATGAAAGGGAGCTGCCATTTTCTTCTGGTTATACAGAAAGTCAGTTGGAGATCGTTAAAGAAGTCACACAAGCACATGACTTAGCCTTTGTTACTAAAATTATGTGTGGCCGAAAGATCAATAAAGTAGCCAAAAAATGGAAATCGTAAAATATGAAAGCAGTGAAATGTATATAGCTCATTCCCATGCAATTCATCTTATTCAAGATTTTTTTCCTTGTTTCATTCCAAACATTGTTATTCATGTTGCTCATTTCATTTTACTTCATCCATTACTGCATTTTTCATATTCAACTGTTTTTAAACCATTTAGGGATGTGTTAAGAAAAATCACATTTGTTATTAATGGTGGCTGATATGCAGCCATATTTGTTTAGTTTTTCAGTAGAATGTACGAAGGTGCTACATTGAGTGTATTTTTTCAGTTGTGAAATATCATCTTTTTCATTTGAAGGAATTAAGAAATGTAATTTTTCTAATGTATATTCTGAGTAAACATTTCTACCAGTTGGTATACAGATGTTTGTATTTGTCAAATAAATTGTTTGTTACATTGATCTGTTTTTGATATTTCCACAATCTAGTACATAACACTGAAACTTGTATTCAAAGGAAATTCTTTCAAGTAGAAAATTAAAAATAAGCTTGTGGAAGCTTTTAAAACAATCGAAAATAAAATTATACAAAACTAAGCAGCTTATCAAAGTTGAGTAAAACATGAAAATAGTTCTGTACATAGATAACATGTGAGACTTGTGTGTAAATTTATATATTCAAATTATTCAGTATAACCATGATAATTATCGTCTGTTGATCGGAAACAATTTCAGAATGTTTGCATGTGGTATAAAAGTTGAATGTTTTGCAAGAGGTCATTTCTACAACCAAGGAGTACTATTAATTTGAAAAGGTTTCTTTGTGGGTGCTTACATTGTAAATAAAAAATTCTCGCCCATTTGATTTATATAAATTATTTTAATTCGGTATTTACAGAAATATTAAGTTTTAATTCTGACTTGCTTATAAAAAACATTTAAAAATTTGATTACAAATAATTGCATGAAAATTGCATCCTTATTTAATCTAAACATTCATAAAGTAGAAAAAACGTAAAATAAAAATTGAGTGTTTTGCATTTACAAAATGCAATAAGAACACTTATTTCAATATGTATAAAACAAATACAAAAAGTTACTCTAATACAAAAATAAAAAATTTGAAAGATAAACAATACTCATAACTATACAAAGATCAGAAAAACATCAATAACATCCAGAAAGTCAACTATTTGTAGATAAAACACTAATATATTCTGACATCTCATCACATTTATATTTCACATACAATATACTCCTTTGGCATAAAAAAATATGTTTTAATCACGATAGAAATATTTTAGTTTCCATTGTTTTAAAAACTGGGATCTTATTCGATTTACAACATCCTATCCAAGTATTAAATTAATCGTTGAATACAGTAATATCAAATGAAATTGTTGACTTGGTTATAAATTATTCAATTAAAAATAAGCATGATGTATATTCCAGGAAAATATTTAAAATTTTACAAACCATAAATTAAAATTATGCAATCCATGATACAAATTATTTTCCTTGTCATTTAGAAAACAATTTTAAAATCACGTAAAAGTTTAAAACTTGGCAATTTTCAGTTCAGCATTCACAGCAGAAAATTAAATTAGATGCAAAAATTGAAAGAAAACTCGTGAAATTTTAAAATACCATTGCAAGTACTAATAGAAACCTGCAATGAAATGTTTCAATTGAAGAGAAATAACCAATAAAGCTATAGCTTCAAAAATCAGTTGGTCATTGTAAGAAAAGGACAAAATGGCTACCTGTCAACTTGTAATAACTTTTTGTGTATTATAGAAATATTTATATCTTTAGTATGTCTCCCCATGAATGAAAAATGTCAATTTTACTCAAATTCTGTTGAATTAAACTTTCTAGAGAACTTTTCATCATAGTGCACAATAGCTGATAAAAATGTATGTTTGTTGGATTTAATCACTTATTTGTTAGCTGCTAAAGAAAATATTTTTTCAATTTACTCGCATTGTAAACATTTCTTTTCCTCTTCAAACTAAAAGAAATAAAAAGCATGTAGAACAGATATGTATAAGTGGTGAAAGTATAAAATTAATTAACATTCAAAGTGATATTGTGCATTGATAAATAGAGTGAAAAGATGAATTTAAGAAATCTTATGGAACAAGCTTATAAATCGATATTTTACACAAAAACAATAAAAGAAAATACAAATTGATAAAAAAAAAAATTGAGCATAAACCACATTTCTATCCAATCCAATTTGAAATTGATAGAAATTCAAATCCCAGTCCTATAACTTTTTGTATTTTTCGTTTCAAAACACAACTTTTTAGATTTCAGTCTGCATGTAAAGTACAGACATAAAAGTATTTAAATAAAATGAAAACTTACATTTGCCTTAAGTGAAAGAAATTTCACAAAATATTTCCAAGATATGTCTTAACATGAATTTGATAGTTTTAATCTTTCATATATTGAATAAGTTAAATCTATAATATAATTGTTTATCAGTTAAATTTAACAAACTTTTAAGCAAACTAAATTAAAGGATACAAAACTATATACCAGTAAAATATTGTTCAAATGTCAAATACTTTATAAGTTTAGTATTGTATGCTCCAGTTTTCCCGAACAATTTTAATGAAATGGACTATTTGTATATCCATATCAATAGGAGTGATAAGTCAATTTTCATCTCAATAAAACATTGAATTGAAATGACAAATATAACCTCATACATATCAAACCAATTTCTAATATGTTAATTTAGTCTCATTGTTACTCATTTTAAAATTTTAATTATCAGTTTTGAAATTTAAATAAGACATGGTGTATTTAAACGATGGTAAGAAATGGAAATTTCAATTCAACTAAAAATCATGTTAAAAGAATATTGTTTTGAAATAAATTATAAAAGTAACATGAGTAAGCATGACGTATCTGTCATAACAGTGTTGAAACTAAAAGCTTGCCACCATACAGTCAACTCAATTATACAGGTAAGTAGTCTCAGAAGCATATATAGGATGGTCTGATTTGCTGATTTGAATTCATGTCATGTGCAAAAGAGCTATCAACCATTTCAGAAAGAGCTACTTTTTTTTCTAATGCCTTGCCAATTGAACAGTATTCATAATGGCACCTACAAGGGTGGATTTGTGAACTTGTGCATCACAGGAGGGTTTACATTATACCAGGCACAACCCGTTAATAGAGCATACAAAAAAGAATTGCGGTTCTGCAAATTTCCCCACTAAAATAGGGAAAATTGTGCAGCACTGCAACATTTCCTTTCTGATGCACCTTTATCGATGATATGAGAAAAGTTAATGAGCTCCTCTAGGTTTTGGCTTTGCAGGCTTTCAATTCGTTGAGGAGATTATGATTATGTCAATACAATAAAACATACTGATTCAATTACGGAAGGGAAACAATGAAGCAGTGTCAATTGAAAATACATTAATACTGATAAATAAAACAAAAATATGCAAGACTAGTTAGATTGGTCTGGTTAAGATCAATCAATAACACAAATTTAATCAAAACTCATGACTTTTGTAGTTATTAATACATTTAAATCTCATCAAATGACTAATATTTTCAAGAAAAAAGTCACATCATTGTCTTTATGAAATTTATGAATTAAATTTAGCAATCTTGCCTTTTAAAATAAAAAGCACAAATTGTTTAAACTCTAATTATCCAAGAATATTTGAGAATGCTTAGGTCCAAAATACTTTTTGCAATGGAACATTTAAAATATCTTTGAGTATTCCATATCTTGATTGTTGCATCCTGGTTTATAAATTTGTCATAAGAATAGTTTAAGTGAAAGACACAGCAGTACATTATTCTACTGCATAGGGTTTGCGAGATTGTTTCTCCACTGTACTATTTTACAATGCTACAATCTAACATTATGTGCCTTTGTTAGCACCCACACAAACTGACATAATTCACAAGTCAAACTGTAATTGATAAAGATAAAAAAAATTAAGTAGATTGATCATTATAAAAACACATCAAGAATATGAAAGTGTAACAATATGCATTAAATGAATGGTCTAGTCCAATAATAATGAATATACATATAGAGCATATGTTCCATTAAATACCATGAAAACTGCATAAGCATATTACTTGCTCTGAGTTGGTAAACTTTGCCCACGAAACAATACCTCTATGTCCAATTTTCAAGAAAAAGCAATAAAAATTGATGTCATATGGCAAAATACAGAAATATTATTTTAACTTAATTAATATTAGTTTAGCATCTTAATTTTATTTTTGTTAACCAATTAGTAATGGTTAGGGTGTTGATTTCTGGATTCAAAGGTTCCTGATTCAAATCCAGGATTAAGGCACGGATGTTTGTCTATGTGGAATAAATATGCAGCTTCTCTATAAACAGGTTATGCCTAAATCATCGACCTTCTAATGACATAGTCAGAGCATGTGGAAGGCGTCCCTGTCATAAAATCTCTGAAGGGTAAATCACTAGGGCTTATGAATCGACAGCTGATTGGCTATCGAAGCGCAGACTAGTGTTTTTGATCATAGTGGATAATCACTTTAACCAATCAATACTTTAGGATTCATGCTTTTTCCTACAACCATGTGACAGATCTTCAAACCAAGCAATTGGCAGAAATAACACAGCTGTGTGTAAATACTCCGTCTATTTCATTAGAGGTCAATGGCCCAGAATGTGTGTAAAGTCGTAAGGTAGATCTATCCCCATGGTGCATCAGGGGAATACCAAGTGGCTCATAATTCTGACCTTGGAAGTGCAATAATGAATAATGTTCAATTGGCCAGGTATTGGAGAAAAAAAATTATATTAACATTGAAAGGTTCTCATACGCAATTCATAAATTAAATTGATTTGCGGGATGGAATCCTTGTTGCTAGTAAGCCAAATAGAGAAGCCTTTTATGATATATATGGGACATCCTGCATAAGTAAACCAACACAAAAAATATGGTTTAACAATAGAAGGGACTTGTGTGACATCCCAATAAGAATATTGTCGTCATTAGGTACATAACGATGTACCATCTTCATTATACAAAAAAGATCATCTTTATTACCCAAATCATATAAAAAATTATAGGGAATAACATAAATTATGTTGGCACATCTAAGCTAAATATTATAAATGAACATTTAATAGAGTACATTCAACAGCTGTGACACCATTTAAATTCATGCAACACATAAATGTAATTTGATCACATTGATTTCCAATAGACTCTGTTAAAAAATAGCTTGCCATAAATATGTTATGACTCGAAATATATAAATAAGATATTTACAAATACTTTTTTATTGCATAGAAAATGAAAAAAAAATCATATTTAAAAGGAAAAGTTCTATACATAATTTTATACTAGAAATACACACTGCTAAAAAGTCAACATGGGTGGTAGAGGTTGCCTCGAATCCAAAATATCTGAAAAACATTGAAATTTTTAATAATGCAATTGAACAATTACAAAAAAATAGTCATAAATTGTATGGAAATGCTATTTAGACATTATTAGGTATGAAAGAATACTGGTCAAGTAGGTAGTTGAATTAACTTCACAATGGAGCAACACAATAGGCAATTGAAGGTCCTGGATCAATCTCAAAAGGTATGTAAGTGAGGTGCAACGTCACCCAACACCTCAAGGAGCACCAGAAAGAAGTATAGTGGTTCACAAATCTGCCTTTGTAGTGCCATGATGAGAATTGTTCAATTGGCTGGGTATTAAAAACTTTCCATTGTAATGACAAATACTAATATAACTGTTATGCTTTCCTTAAGCAGTTTCCCTGTGAAACGGGTAGAACAAAATTTTGTTGGAACTAAAGAAAACTTTGCAATTATGATGAACTTTTTCCAAAAAAAACGAGTTAAAACTGTCAATCATAATTATTTCCATTACAGAAATATCGAATTGTGTTCCTATCGAAAACGAAATACGTTTGACAGAAATTTTCAAGTACTTCTTTCCAAAATTACTTGCACTATAACACATTTAATTTGATACATGTATTGAAATGAGATAAGGACTGTTTCAAAAAATCAACATTATTTCGCAATGATGCTTTGTTCATCAAACTGTCATTTTTCCTTTGTATTCTTACTACACTGCTTTGTTATTATAGAAGGATAATTTAAGGAGAAGGATAGTATGATGAGTCAATTCTCATTGGTAATACAGTAAGGCCGTAACTTTAAACCAGTTTTAGTTGAAACCTGTTCTACACTTTATAATTAGATGTGATAGGTAGTTGAATTTACATTGCACTAGAGCAAGACAAGCTATTGGCATGTTCCAGAATCAATACCAATGGGAAAGATTCAAGGAAAATACCTTGTAATTTTAAATCAACCTGATACCTGAGCTGGTACCTCATTTAAATACTGGTCAGGAGGAACCAATTGACCCCTACTTGAAAGCATATGGGGACGAGTATTTACATTTTCATTCATAGAAAATGTGAGAATTTCAGAGTGAAAAAGACTTCAGTGATGAACATGGATGAAGGGGATGTTCATGTAATTATCAGCAAGTGTAAAAATTTGTTAGTTAATAGATACACAATAATATTTCTGCCATATACTTTAAGAAAAAAAATTTGACAAACAAATTGATTTTGGACATATATGATACGATCATTAACTTGAAAAGTTGAGTGATTGCTGTTTTAAGACGAAATTTAATTTTAAATATTTCTGAAAATGTTAAGAAAATTAGAAATTGAGCAAATATTAGATTCGTGTCAATTACATCTACAATAATGAAAATTACTCAAAGGAATGAATTTTTTTTAAATAATTATAGAGCAATGAAAGACAAAAATAAAATATTTGAATAAAAAGTTTCATGAAGATTTTCTATTATACTACAATAAGTTTAATGAATAAAACCTTTTAAATGAAAAATTCAGTCCATGCTTGTTTTAAGGAACTCCTGTTTTACAAACGTAAATGATTTCATGAAATTTCATCGTCCTCCCTAAGTGTAGAACAAGTATTAATTCCAAGTACTAAGTACAAATTTTTAACTTTTCGTCGGAAAAGAAAATTCATAAAAAGGAACGCCAATTGTACAATTACTTTTATTGTATAGTACTGGGTATTTAATTCAACTATAGGACTACCACAGCCAAAGCACTTATGAAATAGTAGCTTTAATAGCATGAATTCTTAAAAATAGTAACAAAATTAGTCTCCTCATAAAGCTTATTTTAGTAGTTTCAGTTTCCCTTAGCAACTATATTTTCGGTGAAGTCTTCAAAAACCCTGTGCCAAGTATAAATATGAAGTGTTATGCTTAGTTTGGCACTTAACTAAGAAAAGTAAGCTAAGCACTTAACTAAGCACTATAAATAGAAAAATAGCACACACACACAGACATATATACACTCCATTACACGGACTCCTTGTTGAAGCGACCAGTATATTTATATTTACCAAATGATTTTGATACCATTGGAGTGCAGTATATCAAAGTCATAAACTTATTTTCCCCAATGATTAAAAAGGTGGGAATTCGTGATTGAAACAAGGATTCGTGCCATTGATTAAAAAGCATTTGGACTTAATTTTCATTGACCTATGGTGAATTTTCAAAAAAGTCGCCAAAACCTTGAAAATAAGAGCTGAGATGATCTTGTTTAGAAAGATAAAAGTCGACAAGGTTGAAAAATAGTAGCAAAAAGTCACCTGTGGCAGCACTGAAATTATACTAAAATAGCCTAAAAGAAATAACAAATGTTAAAGTGAAAATTTTTAAGAACCTATACCTCCGATAATGGAATGCCATGGCAGGGTAACATAAGTTAGGTACGCATGAAGAGCTGGTGAATTTGCCCGTCGAGATTCTTTCCAAAAGTGATAGGCTTGACCAAATCCTCTCATTGTCCATAATCTATTATAAGTGGTATCATCTAGTTCTGTGAAAGAAACATGTTTCTTTTAATTCTTCACTTGAACTTTAATAATGGCACAATGCCTGTTTTGTTTCCTTTTCAATTTTTAAGCAAGAAACAATTAATACAAATTTGTAATAAAAATACTGGATGCAGAGGTGAAGCTATACTTTTTGCGACCTGAAGCAAATAGGACTAATGCCGCTCTGCCCCAAAGTTTAAATATTTCAATTGAAGATAATCAGGATAAAATATACTATATGTACCAATTAATTTGTTGGTATATTAATGTTCACAATATTAATGTTTCATTACAATCAATTATTGACTATGTATAAAAACTAGAAAAAGATTAAGCTCTGTTGATGGGTGTCCACAAGATACGAAAAGGTGCCTCCTGTCCTGTGCCCTTCAGTTCGTTGTGAGAAGAGAACTTTAATGCTGTCTCACCTTCCTTTTTTTAATAACAATGCAGAGGATGCATGGAAAGAATCAACTTTTAACTCTCCAAGTGGTTTCTGAGATACCTCGTCCAATGCAGTGTGGTCAATTTTACTAATCACGAGGTACCTCATTGAAATGCAAACTGACCTATTTTGCTAAGGATAAGCCCACAGAGAGATAACCTGCAGGTTTCACTGTAAGGCTTATCATTTCACCCACCTTTTGAAATTGAAATACATCACATAGCTAGGCAGCTAATGAGTTTTACAACTGTGCCATTTCCGATGCCCTTTTTCTGAGCAGCTGATTGACAGATGATTTTTGTTTGATTAAGCAGGCATGGAAGTTGTTTGGAAAGGCTATTAAAAATAGCTCTGCTAAGGCTTCTCATGCTTGAGCATTTTTGCGTGTGGTTCTCATGTGTTTTGACAATAACGTTTTCCCTGAAAATCTCAAAATAAGGCACACAAAGAATGCTACACATCTCATAGATTTCCATATACTGCGCAACAGACCTTTCAACGGATTGAACAGGTCAGGGAGTGTCTGTCAAATGACCTTCTTGAAATACGATTCAGCAATTGCAAATTCACGAATCAAAGAAAACCTCAAATATTCCTAAGGGTAAAGGGTCTGCTGCACTCCCTTAGCTTCGTCACTGACTGGATGAAAAAATAATTCTAATAACAATAATGTAATAAAAATAATATAATAGTTTATAGTATAAAAATACAAAAGGAATACAAATTATACATTACACGAAAACACAATGATTGAATTACACGAAAGGAGTTGCACTAAGATAACTTTCTTTCCATTATGAAAGCTTTCATGATTTCACTTAGGACTTGACATCAGAATGGTTTCTAGATTTCTTTGGGAACATCAGATTCAATGTACTTGAGAGCTCCCAATAAGCGTCCTTTCATATGTGAGACCCTTTCTCACACCCAGTTTTACTAATGGCTTAACAATATGAAAGTTTTTCTTACCTTTTAAAGAAACATCTGATGTGTTATCTTTATTGTGAGCGTTTTCATTTCTATATTCAACTTCTTTTTCTTCCTCAGAAACAAGAGTTCGATGGCTGCGTATTTTTCTAGTTATAACTCGCCTTTTATTTGAGTCGACGTCAATTATATAATGGTCGGTATTAGATGTTTTTTGAGAATGTAACCTCATTTTTCTGTCTAAGAAAGTAAAAGTTCATGGAATGAAAAAGCAAACCATAAAAAAATAAGATTTGCAAATAAAATTAAAATATAATTTTATAAATAATAAATATATAGGCATGCATGAAACAAGAACATAAAGAGCGTAAAATAATAAAGATTGTACACGCAATAAAACATTACAAAAGCGTGGCAACTAAAATTAGCATCAAATATAAAGGACAGCAAGAAATAGCAGAGAAATAATAATTTAATAAGACAAGCAATTGAATGTGTAAAATCAGGATTTATTCAGAGAATACTTTTTCAAGTAATTTACTTTTAATCTTTCTGTTGTTAATTTGGTCAATTAACTGTTTTATCGCATCATTGCTGTAACTATTATATACCATGAGTTTCACATATTTTCAAAAAAAAGGATAACTGATTATCTAATTTAAAAGCAATATTTTTAAAGTCAATCAGCAATTGAATAGTTTTCATTGCACTATTTCTATTTAAATTATTAATCACATAAAACTAATTAGTAGTTCAGTTGCAATATTAAGTCATTAATTTTAATCCCATGTAATAAATAAGGCATTTGCATTATCTTAAAATATCTATTGCTAAATTCCATGAGTTTTAATTAAAAAAAATTTAAAGTTTAGTAACATATATCTTCTAATTTCTTTAATTGGAAGAGATATCTTAAAAGTTAACTTGACTTTAAATTTTAAAGCACTTCTAAAAGATGAACTCTTAAAACTAATTCAAAAGTCTCAAGCATTAAAGATCAGTTGCTCAAGAACGAAATTCTCACCATCTCTTATATCACCTGCTTCTATTTCGTTGATTCCATTTGAGTAGTAGTCTACTTCTGTTTCAGATTGAGACTTTTTTATGTCTTGGCGACTTTTCCAACTTCTAACATAGGTATTTAAATTAGAACTTGGATCTGACATCCGCCTCTGCAAATAAGGACTGTCCTAAAAAATATTGCGTCAAAGTTAAATTAATATTGTGTTGTGATGCAAAATTTATGCTACGAAAATTCAAATAAATTATTCTGTAAATGCAATGAAAAGGTATGGTATAATGAAGAAAAGAAAACTATAAATTAGGTACATAAAACTAAGACATGAAAAGCTGGTATTCATTTAATGGATATTGACACATTTTATTGAAATTAAATTTTTCTTAACAGCTTCAGCTTAAAATCAAATGAAAATGCCAGCTTAGCAAATAGTCCAAAATTTAATATGTAATTTAAAATAGTTTGTCCAGAGTTTGGAGATCACTAAACATGCGGGATATATATGAATATGATGCAATATTAATTATTAAATAGCAGACCTGAGCATAGCATCTGCTAAACTTTCTTGTTGCTCATATCTAATGATGGCAAAGTGTCATTACTCACATTTCACATCTTATTTCAATTCATTTATTTATAAATATAGAATCTGAATTCACATAAGGGGATTTTATACCTCTAAATGAAATAAAATTATCCAAAAATATATAACAGCATTTTTTAATTTTTACTAGTGTCAATTCTCATTTTCAATAAAATGCATAGCAAAAAGCACAGGCTAACACATCAGGTTGCTCTCAGTCATGCTACCACAATTAGATTCTGCACATCTTTAATTTAATCCTATAAATCCCATTACAGGCAATTAGGCACTTTTTGATGCTAAACCAATTTTTTTCTGTGCTGATTTCTATCTTCCAGATCTCTCATTGCTTTCAGTAACCAGACTGCTGAACAATTTCATTAGTGATAAGGTCTTCTGTGTAGTTTTAGCAATACTGTGCAGCTCCATAGAGTATAAACCTGTCTAAACTATTGATTCTTAAAGTATAATGTGTCTTTAAATTGGTTTTCTTTGAATATTGTTATGCACTCCACATTCATGACGCAAAATATTAACACACATTGAAGAGAACCTATTTTCAACTTACGTAGAATATTTTTCCAGAATTCAATTTGAAGAACTTATAAAATTAGGACAATTTTGATATCAGAAACATTTTAGAACTACATACAATGTACCATTATCTGACTTAAAATGTCATAAGGCATACAAAATAATCAATTAGAGATTATTTCTACCTCTACAAACTACAAGCTCCAAAATAAATGAAGCAGAAACATAGGTTTTGTATCATGGATTTTAAGAAACAGGTAAAACATACTTTGTGAATTATTTATTTTGAAAGAGTTATAGTTAAAAAAATTTCAAGTAAAGGAATACACAAAAAACTACTAATCACTACATTTCATACACAAAATCCAACAACATAGAAAATCTTATTTGCATTTGTTGGGATATCCCAACAAATGCAAATAAGATTTTTTATTCAATCCCCTCCATATTTTACTTCTTTCTTAAAGATTGTAATTCAATTTGTCATGTTACAGTTGTACTTATTACATAAGGTTGGTTGATTGTTTTGGAGTTTTATGGCGCAAGGGCCATGTTTGGCCAAGCTGTACCAAACACAAGCAGTGCAGGATTTACGTATAAGTTACACAAACTATAGCTTAGGGCCCCCACTTTCTTGGGGGGGGGCCCGAAAAAATTGTCATATATACTTAAATATACTGCAGCAGTATTTGTCCCAATGCCGCATGTCCGGAACGTGCCATACTCTTCACCCAATTCACCAAAGCTTGTTCTATCCCAAACGGGCTAATGGTGAAAAATATTGCAGAGAATGGTTAGTATATTAGCCAGCAACTGGTCGTGTATACTGTTTCGTGTGTAAACTCTTTTCAAATTCTTCTACATCATTATCATCCGATGTGATTGGTGATTTATCATTGCGCCGATCACCATTATCATTTTGTGATTGGCGCAACACCTATTTAGTTCAAAGTCATGAAAAGTCTGTAGAACATAGAACAGCTTCGGCAACATATCTTACAAGAAAACCTGGCTCAACAATTGACTGCCAACTAGCAGAACTGATAAATAATAAACGGCAGTACTGGAAAAATGTTCTTGAACGAGTTGTGGCAGTCATAATTACTATGGCAGAACGTGGTTTACCTTTCAGAGGAGATAAGGAAACATTTGGTTCTCCTCACAATGGCAATTTCCTTGGATTACTCGAACTTATAGCAAAATTTGATCCTTTTCTAGCAAGCCATATAAAAAAATTTGGGAATAAAGGATCAGGTGTCACTTCTTATCTTTCTAAAACAATATGTAATGAATTTATCCAAATTATGGCACATAAAGTAAGAGACTCAATCTTGGATGATTTAAGAACTGCAGGGTACTTCAGTTTATCTGTAGATTCCACTCCAGACCTGTCCCATATTGATCAGCTCACTGTTATTGTGAGGTATGTTTCACCAGATGATGGGCTCCCTATTGAACATTTTCTAACTTTCCTAGAGATGGGTAGCCACACAGGGGAAAGTATGGCTAAGATGGTACCTTATAAATGAGTGCAAAATAGATTTTACCAAGTCATATGATAATGCTGCCAATATGTCCAAGGGTATGCAAGAAATATATAATTTCTTTCATCATCTACACATAGATGGGCAGTACTGTTGTCATTCTTCAAAGATGATTCAAAAGTTCCAAAGTCTTTGTCAAAGACTAGATGAGAAGCACATTCAATGGCCACAAATGCAATACTTGATAGTTATGATGGAATAATTTCTGCATTGCATCAGCTGCATATTGATACTACAGAGAAAGGCGAAACAAGAAATCGAGCCATAAACATTTTGAATAAAATGGAGGAGTTCGAATTTATGGTAATGTTATATTTGTGGAGTTACTTGCTGGATGAATTTCACAAGACTAGTCAATCACTGCAAGACCCTCAAATTAGTCTAGATGTATGTAGGAAATTGTATGCTTCACTTTCGGATTTTGTTAAAGGTTCCAGGGATATGTTCGATCATTTTGAAGAAAAAGCAAAGGAAAAATTGCCTGATGTTGATTACAAGAAAAGCAGATATAGAAGAAGGCATATCAATGATGATGAAGATGATGCTTTAGAGAACGTTGAGCCAAGAGACAAGTTCAGAATCAAAACATTTATACCTGTGATGGATGCATTAGAGTCAAGTCTGGCACAAAGGGCCTCAGTATACAATGACGCTGCAAAAAAGTTTTCATTCTTAACAAAATTAGAAGCTATAGAAGAGATTCGTGAAGGAGTTAGTGCTTTATGCCAAACATATCCTGAAGATGTGGACATGAATCTTGTAGAAATCAAGCATTTTCATCAATATGTTATACATAGTCAAGCCTATATGGTTCAGCAGAACATGATAGTCTAACACATCAGGATCTGTATAGGGTAATATTCAACGATTGTGTCCAATCAGCATTCCCTAATGTAGAAGCAATTTCGTTTAATATAATTCCTTAATCTTTATAACATGTTTCAAGAGATTAGATAATAAGCCTTTGTAAATTGTGCCTTTTAAAAGAACTTTTGTTTCTTTTTACCAGAGCTTGTATTTTTAAGTTTGTTATGAATAAAAATGATTTTAAGTTAAAGATTTATTATTTCACTTTCTATATACTTCTTAATTGTATTTCAGTTTAACCCTCTAGGTATCCGAAAATCATATTTGGCACTGACATATAATATCTGGACTTATAAAGGGCCCCATATCTCAAATATAGCTTAGGGCCTTATCAAGTCTAAATCCGGCCCTGAACACAAGATTCAAATAAAAGATGCTGTGAAAGGATAAAAATGAAGGATTGGGAAACAGTAGTGGGATGAAAGCAGAAAAAGATCCCTTGGGTATCCCAGAAGCATGACCCCATGTTTACTGAGAAAACAGTAAACCCCATGAAAAAAATCACTAGAGTACCACGGGTCCATGAAGTCCACACACCTAAAGATGATATGCTCCTGAGGACTACTAGATAAGGATTGATTATAACAAAATTTACTTTATGAATTTATGAGCTATAAATTTAGCATTATCAAAATTTGTCTACTGCTTTCAATTCAATAGTTTGAACTTCACTTCCTATCTCGATATATGTTAAACTACTCAAATGACTTGGAAGACAGAATTCCAAAAATAACTCTTCAAAAAGTAATAAATAAGACATGTGAAACAATTTGCTTAACAAAACTTCAAATAGAGGTTTACTTCTTCAACATCTTCCCAGTCATAATCTGTGATTGAGTAGCCAGGCTCTGAAGTAGGAGTTTCCACACCAGAACCCTTCTGTTTTGTAACTGCCATTTCCGCATGACCTTTCCCTTGTGGTCCCCTCATTCGGACAAATTCTAGCCTTTGTTGTCCTTGATACCAGCCCAAAGATACTTTTTGAGCAAAACGGGATGATAAGCTCGCCTACAAGATTACAATAATCAATAAAACTTTTAAATAAAAATATGTTGATAATTGGAACTTAATATTGGGTGCTTTTTATGTACAGGCACTATTTTGTTTTGGAATAACTGTTTACTCAATTAATAACATTGTATATGGAATTAGACATTGGCAAAATGACCACACTACAAATATGATCACTTTTGATCACATTTTCCTTTATGGTTGAGCACATTTCCAGGGCAATTTGTTCAATTTTATCACGAATGTTTAGTTTAACCGTCCAAGTGGTTTCAACAAGAGATCTTGCCCATCAAGATCTGACCAAATTTGTTAATGACGAGATCCAAATAACGGCTGTATTGTTTGTAAAAGTATCCACTGGTATCAAAATGAAGCATAGAGAAATTGAACAAATCACATGATTGAAAAAGTAATTATTTGCATCACTGTTATTTGACCAATGTCATATTCCATAAACTGCAATTAAATGAGTGAGCAATATACAAAATTTAATTAAAATATTTTATTTAAAAGTTATTTCTCAAAACACAAAATAGAATCCTTACTTAAAAACACCCTGTATTTTTAAAATGTGCACATTTGTAAATGCAAAAATTCAAGAACGTCTATTTCTTAACTATGGTCTATTTTGAAAACAGAGGATAGTAATTTTGGCTAAAATATTTATTAATCAGGATTTAGTACAGCAGTTTATTTTTTATATTTCCTAATTCCTTTTACGGTTTGATTGTATAATTTAAGAGGTACATTTCCAGTAAAACAAAAATAAATTAGATTTCTAATAACTTTAATTACTCTAGATTTAAAAAAGTTCATTTTTCCTTTGTTAGATTTTTTAAAGCTTGATCCTCTATTAAGGTTTTGTTTAATTAATATATGCTCCTTTTTATTTATCTAAATCTAACTGTGTCGCATTACATATCTTAATGGAACCTTATGGTGTAGAATATTTTAACTCAATTATCAATATAAAAATTCAGGAGTTTATAATAATGCACAAAAGTTTTGAAATTGTAAACTATAAAGTATAGAAATACTTGAATAAGTTTTTAATATCATCAGATTATAAAAACACAAAGTTAATAAACTATTGAAGAAAATTAACTAGAAAGTAAAACATGTTAGAATTTAAAAAATATATTCAATTCTGTATTAAAGTAAGATTTAATTTGTAATAATTTAACAATTGATCCTTTCATACATAATGCATATGGAATAAAGACCAATAAAATAAATTTTTATCATGAAATAAACATATTAAAATAAAAAAATTCAAATATCGTTACCCGAGCATCATACACCCTTTTCACAGCATCATAATTTATTGAACCCAAAAATATTACACGTTGTAAAGCACCTTCTCGATCAGCAGCAACAAGCTCAACACAAACCATTTCACCATCTCTAACTAAAATATCTTCAAAAATCTAGAATAAAGAGAACAGAAGACTGAATATGAAACAATTATTGCATATAATTTTAAAGCAGTAAAAAGTAATCGTTTAATAAATTCGGTTTTGAAAGGGAATAAAAATATCTCGAAGCATTGATGTAATTTGTTTTACACATGCACAATACTCTTTTTCTATCAATGGCTGTTACATTAAATGAGGTTCATGAATGGAAATCTAAATTATAACCCAAAATATGAAAAATAAACATGTAGCATAGCAAAATCAGATGGATTTTCATATTTAACCTTTCTGGTGGTTGTCTCAACAAGGTATCTCATTAGCAAATCTGTAGATATTGATGAGAGATATCTCGTCACTGGAATAGAACTGACCACATCTTGTCATAAAGAAATCAGCAATATCTTGATGACAAGATATCTTGTCATAGGCAAAATTGGTCAGATTTTGATGGATGAGAACCTCATTGAAACCACTTGGAGGGTTAAAAGTTTCCTTCTCTTTTTCGATGTAAGTCATGCTAAATACTAAAATATTTCCAATAAAACGGAAATAATTTCGAAATTTCAAATATTTAACACTGCATACACTTAAGCTTTCAAAGTTAATATAAAGGAGAATTATTTTGAGAATTAGGTTTTATCTGAAGCTAGATAAAAAATATTTGGATCAGAAAAATTACAAGAATGTAACTATTCTAACTAGTATAGTGGTAAAAGTGTTTGTCTGCCATCCAGTAGGTCCTGAGTTCGAATCCCGGTTTGTAAGCACATGCATGTTAGTGATTATCCCTGTAAGGAGTAGCAGCAACCACCCATTGGTACACCAGTGCACCCTTGTAATGCTGAAGGCCGAACCCCAGGTCAGGCTTTAAAATATATCTAGTTTGCTATTAGTATTCTTAAGTTGTGGATGTCAACATCAATATTACACAAAACTTAGATCATAAACATTACAAGAATTTCCTTGGTAACTTTCAGTATAAGTTAATTCCACTCTTCTCTTGTGTGCTAGATAAATTGTTTTAAACATACAATAGCATGATGCATTCCTAAGAAACAGGTATTTGCATACAAGTTATTCACTATTATTTCAAATTTCACTCCATAATTTATGACTAACCCAATAGTCTTACTAAGTTGTTTTTACTGTAATTCAAAAGCACAAGTTGTAAGTTTTCTGCACTTGTTTTATGAAAATTTGCAATTGGAAGTATGTGTACTGGAAAATATTTTAGGAAATAAAGACGCATGCTATCTTTTTGGACAGTGTACATTAAATGTTCATATTAATTTATTAACACACACATGGATAGTTATTGAAGATATGAACATATTTAATCGAACAATTAATATCTCAATTTACCTACTTCATCATAGTTGTCAACAGTGAAAAATATATTTGGATAGCTAATCTCCTCCATTTCGCCTTTACAGTCCATACTTCTACGACTTGGGGATGCATAAACTCTCTAAATGGAAAAGAATGATAATTCAGAAATAATACTTAGAAGAAAAACTTGAGCACTTTTATCCATACTGTCATTTTTTATTTTTGTGATTTATGTTCATTTTTACAAAATATACAAATTTCAGAAAGCAATTTTTGTAATCCTACAACCAGATGTCAAACATATTTTAACAATTCTATAAGATTTAAATTTCATAACATTTGCAATGAAACCTAATTAGAATTTTCAACTCATATGTTTCGTATAACTTACACAGGGGCAGAATGCTTTATGCTTATATTGTAAAAGTATGCTTACCTGTGAATTTCTTTTTAATATCTGCAATTCCTTGGGACTTGTTCTGGTACATACAGCACAAGTAAGTGTGTACTCAAACTAAAATTAGAAGAAATTATTAGATACCACATTTTATGAGATTACAATATAATATATTTCGATGGACAAATAAAATTAAATTGGTAATTTTATGACTGACAGAGGACAGGTTAATTTTTAATGGATGTTCCCTGTGGTTATAAACTCTAGTTCAGGGTAGCCAAGGGGTGTTATGAGGATACAACCCCTCACATTATTTGATACTTTTCAAATTTGTAAATTGTGTATTACTGTTGGTGTAGTTTCCCATTTTATTTTTGAAGCCTTTGCTGTGAGTGATTTTGGCGTCTTCTATTTTATTTTTGAACGCACATTACCCCTGCTGATGAACCAAGAAAGGTCATAGTAATTATAATTGGACTATTTCATGCTCTTTTGGAAATGATGGTTCAATCTAAGGAAAACTAGGTTATCAAAGAAATGAAAGTGGTGGGAGCAATGAAGACTGAACTCAAACTAATGCTCCATTCTAGCAACCTTCCATGGGTTTGAGTTGAGTTTGTCACTACGTTAAATTTTTTTTCTTTATGAAGTCTAATTAAACCAACTAATATTTTACAGGATGAGCTATTGGCAACTCAACTGAATGTTCTAGCATCATATCCAGTGGCATAGCAATTAAAAAATTATGGAAGGTGTTGTCTTGTGATATTGGAATAAGACTGTAACTTAAAGTACTAACAAAACATTTAATAAATAGAGACATCGCAATTGACAAGCATACAACGCATTACGAACGCAATGACTCTGAGGCAACTGTTTTATTGCATAATTAAAAAGGGTTGCCACAGACAAATGAACTGATAACATGTACACAGAAACCAGTAATATAACACAGGAAATATACTCCTCTCTTTCTAAAGAAGTTTAACCATTACTTATAGTCTCTTAGGTAGAAGTCTGCCATGTTCTGAATGTCATAACCTTAGTCAGTGATGATGTAAAATTCTCCCTTTCAGTTGCCTCAGTCTTTACATAGTTGTTATTGTGTTCTTATTCTATACTTGTCCATTGCAATGTCTCTTTGTATTGATTAAATGTCTTGTTAGTGCTTTGCTCTTATTCCAATATCACAAGACATAACAGAAAGGGATCAAATAGTTTCATACCCATGCACAGTGATCGTTAATCTATGAAATTCATTAATTAAATGTTAATAATCAACAATTCAGATAAAAAATTAATAACTTCATTGATAATTAAGGTAAAAAGGAATCTTCCAGTGGTTTGAGAAAGTGAATTCTGTGCATGTTTTGTCAGCATATGGAAACAACTGAACCAGTGAAATGAATTCTAATGAAATAAAAAAATTGGGGAAAGTGATTTGAGTCAGTTTTTGTCGGTTTTTCAGATTCATCTTGATATATTCAATGAACAATATACAAAATTCTGCTTTAAAAGAGATGATTTGAGAAAAATGTACTTTGAAATTTAATGAAGGTCTTGCATTAATCTCTTACCTTTATCACATCTCAATTTATTATATTTAAAACAATAATACACATTATCTATCAGTGTAAATATAAACAGATTTATGTGTTGTTGATTCTGTAATTATAAAGTTTTATGCGTTGTTTGATTTTTATGGTTTAGGTTTTGATTGGTTTTTATGGCGCAAGGGCTATATTTGGCCAAGCTGCACCAAACACAAGATGTACAATGTCAAGAAAAATGTTGTGAAAGGGAAAAAGGAGTGTTTGGGGAATATAGTAGTGAGATGGAAGCAGAAAAGATCGCTTGAGTCTCCCAAGTGTGACTCCCATTTTTACTAGTTAACCTTATGGTAAAAGAAAATATCACTAGGGTACCTTGGGTCCATGAAGCCTGCACACATGTAAAGGAGATGAGGGCAGTTTTATGTGAAGATGCTAATTTGACGATTAGCTATTGGCTAGTTAAGAAAGGGGATATTAACCTTACCCTTACTACAAACACTTTAGACAGCTATTGTTACTAGAGTTGACAGTGCTTAAGCATGATGGAACATTTATGACATCAGCTTTGAAAGCAGAATATGGCATTTATATCATGAATAATTTGCTTTCAAAATGTATATTTACCTCTTGTAAAATTAAATTGAGGTATACGGTTTCTTCCCAATCAATCTCAGGATCACACATGGGAAGCTTCCGTGAATCTTTCCTAAATACTTCTATAGCAGTCTGAAAGAAAGGATATTAAAAATAAAGTAATAAAACCCCTCGACATATCATGTTTCTAGAGGACACGAAAAATCGTGACAAAGCATAAGGAGACAAGTAAAAGAGAGTAATGTCGCTGAGTGTGTGATATATTGAGGGGTTACTGCCTCATAAATAATGATGTACTTTTCGGTTCTCTGCAGTCAAATTTTCTTGGTGACAAGAGACATCATCGGTGCCATTTGCATTTACCTAAGCTTTCCATGTTTTTTTCCATGGCTTCCCTTGTTTTACTTGTGATCATTTTCACTTTACTGTTTCTCAGTTAAGTATTTAGTAATGGAGACCAGAAGTATAGCTTAAAGAATATGTTGCACATGGAGCCAGAAGCTGTAGCAGTTTTACAGAAGTTTGGTATCCTTCCTAAGGCAAAAACTTGCCGAAATGGCGACACAATGAAATTAAATTTAGGTACAGAAAACATGTGGCTTTTATTTACAACATGCAATTTCTTCGAAGTTTTTTTGGTAAAATGTATATTTTTTCTCCTACTTTGGTGTTCATTTCCATCAACAAGAAAATGTGACAGGAGATAACTGAAAAGTGCCAATGATTCATATATAAAATACAAATAATGATTCAAATGTCATAAATAATTCAAATGTGTACTAATATGTAAATAATGATTCAAATGCACTACTACATAGTGATTCAAATGCACTCACATAAATTAATTATAACTCAAATGCACCATATATAAATAATGATGGTGCATGAAACAAAATGAATAGTTCTCAAAGTTGAATAATAAGAAAATACAATTCCTTGTGATTCATTTTAAATTCCTTTAACAAAGAGAAACAAGTGCTAACTATTTTCCTAGATAACCAAAGAATATTTTTTGGGAAAAAGAAACTAAGTATACAGCAAATTCAACAATAGAAAACTATTTTATATAGCAGATTCTATTGAAAATCCTAGATTAACTTCAAAAGCTAATTTTAAAATCATACAAGTAATTTCATATCTCCAGTGTGAGATTCTGCAAATACATTTTCTTGAAAGAACTTTTAACTGTACAAAATTTTAAACTTACTTCAAATTTTGGTATATAGCGAGCTTGGGTTCTTTTCTCGTGCTTTCGAACGAAGAACAATAAATCATCTCTGGATTTATCATTGTTAGAGTGCAGAAAATGCTGAACAAAAAAATCAGTCCAAAATCGCGTAGGGTTCAAAAGTACAAAGCCAGAGTCTGAAAAGTTTCAATTGGAATGAATCAAATATTAGTTTTAAAATATTCTAAGTTTATAAAAGTTTAACAAATGATCAGCCATATAGATTTTTTATTTCCAAAAGATAGGGAACAATCATAATAGAAGAGAACACACAAAGACAAGCAATGCACAATGACAGTTAAAAATATTTTTTGAAATTAATGTAACGCACATAGAGAAACAACGAAGATAAAACAAAGGCTTTGCCCTTAAAATTCTCTTGCCTCCCAATACCTAGACACCTCAGAAAGTCTGTGAAGGATTCTACATCAAAGCAGGTGGTTTCTGTCCATTACTTCTCCACAATTACAGAGAGCATAACAAGGCTTGGTGGAGATACCCAAGTGATGCAAATGAGTGGTAAGGTGTGTCTTGCTATCAGGAGAAAGTGGCAACTACCTCTTGCCACTGCTTGTCAGGTACATTCTTGAGACATTTACTTTTCCAGCATTTTGCATTTGCTCTATCTTGAAGATAAAATGGTATTTTGGATGGACTATTTTAAAACAGCTTTATTTCCAAAACCAAAGCTTGTCATCAGGATGCTGCAATTTTGCAATCTTTTTAGCAAGAAAATCTGTTTGCTCATTTCTGTGAAGATTACAATGACCTGGTAGCCATAAGTTAAAACTAATGAAAAAATTTAACCTTATTATGTAATATAGAACAGTATCCATTCCAGTGCTCTTCAGTGGTTAGTAAGATTAAAGTTTGCTAGGCTAAGTAGATTTTTATTCTTTTATCTTGAGTTACATTAGTTGGTTGGGTTTTAGGTACAGCTGTAGTCTCTGCCGCGCGCGGTGGCAACGACTCTTGGCGCGGCTTTTGGCGTAGTTATAAGTGACTCATGCCGGGTGATGGTAACCCATTTTTTTCTCGAATTTTCTCCTGGTTAGGGTTAACCTGTTTTTAGGCTAACTTACGGGACTGAGGGAGTAGTTAATCGTTTTTTTTTGTTACGAGTTGTGTCGCGATAAAGAGCTTTTTTTAACTTTTTTAAAGGAATCGGGATTAATTAAATCTAAAGTTTCTTGCGATAAATGTTAACGGGGATATGACTTTTTCAGTTAGGGTTACCCTCACCGGCATGAGTCGCTTATAACTACGCCAAAAGTCCAAATATTTAATCAATATTTGCAGTGTTTTTCTAGTCAAAATGTTGTTTAATTCAGATTTACATAATTCATCCGTACGTATGCAGTATATATTCAATGTTGGAAGATTTCCGTGGCGACATAAAAAAGTGCGCCAAACACGGCGCCAAAAAAAACGCGTTGCCACCGCGCGCGGCAGAGACTACAGCTGTACCTGATAGGCAATCCGGCAAAAGGATTTGCATGTTTTCAAAATAGTTATCACACTACATATGAATCACTCGTGACTCATTTTTTCACGCAAATAAACATAACGCATGTCCGTCTTATGAAAAACATTACTTACCTTCCCTGGAATATTGAGCAATTTCACGCGTTCTGTGGTAAGAAATCTCAGAAAGCATTTGTTCCAGTGCACTGGGTATATGATCAAGAGGAAAATGTTTGGCAAACGCCATATTCACATAGCATTTATGAACTACACAACTAATAACAAAACTAAACGATAAGAAATTCTCTTCGTTCAGATCATTTCAATTCACATCAGTAATCACAGAGTAAAACAGAGTTTGCACTCGACATTTTTATCTTATATTTAAGCGATTGCCTATACATAGCTATTTACTGTGGCCTCGACTTCAGAGAGAAATGCTTTTTTTAATTTCTCGAACTGCTTGCTCAGATTTTGTGTATTATGTATAAAATGTGTTTTTAGTGCCTTTCTATAACTTTTTGCAAATTGTATTTCTTGAACTGTAAATAAGATAATATTCTTTTAATTCAGACCACTTTTCAAATTTTGATGAAAGTGAAAGAAACGTATTACATTGTAAAAAGAAATCCTCCACTTTATCAATGTAAACAAACCCCCGGAAAACGAAGATTTTACTTCCGGTTACCCATGGAATATAAGTACAGGAAACATGTTCTACTACAAAAATACCAGCGCCACCTACGTTTTCCATTCAGATAAAGCCTCACACAATGAACCGTAAATTTCTGCTTCCGCTATATAATAGTCGAAAAAATGAGGGAATTGTTAATACCTCTAAGATATTTATTTTTAAAAAGAAATTCCAAATGCAAATTAACTAAAGTGAAACGATGCTTTGCCCTGAGCTTAAATGAATAGGAACTATGAGCAAAATTGCATTCAATCTTCTATGGGTCAGCTAATTTACAATTGATTTGTATTTAATTTTATAAGCTTTATTTTGAAGTTTTCTCATCCATTAAAAAACTAGTCAAGAAAAAGCAGAGAACTATTTAGCTTCATAATTAAACTCCAATGAAATTGTCCCATTTTTCTAGACCTTATTCCATCCTCAATCAAAATGCAATCCAAACTAATCTTTTTATCAGATTCCTACTATTCAGAAAACTGAGATAAAAATTAATGGATTGGGAAAACCTTGGATATAATGGGATTATTAAATGCAGAAAATAAATTTAAACTAGAATATTTTTTATTAAATAGCAATGTTTAATCCTATTTTTTTTTGGTCAATTTGTTACTAAAACAAACACTTTTATCCAATTAGGAATAGGTCCAATTGCAAAATTTAACTTTCAATTAACATTCAAATGCAGAGAAATAAATTGAAGTGTAAGGTAATTTATTCAAATATTTAATCCACCTTTGCGTAACAGTATTCATATGCTTCACAAGTTTTTAATGAGATTGATGTTGTGGACAAACACTGGCGACATTATAATGATCCCAAATGTTTAATTGTATAACAATGTGATCATTCATCATAAATATAGTTTCTTAAACCACTCCTTGAATTTTTAGAATTCCTGAGACTTTGTTTCAAATATGCAATCTTTCGGCTTTATGCAAGAGTATTAACACTTCACTTCAAGGATTGTTCAGAAAGCATTTCAGTACATTTATTTCAAATTGCAAGCAATTAATATACTGATTAATTAGTTTATAAAGTTACTAACCATTATAGTTACACCTAAGTACTAAAGCCCTTCAATCACTTGATATGCACATAATGTGAATCGAGTGATTGAAGTATTTTTTAAACTTTCCACCCCTATTTAGATTAATACTCTAAAAGACATTTAAAAAGTTAAACAAATAAAACTACTGTTCCAATATAAAGTGTATTGAATTTTAAAAAAATGAAGACTATACGATTAAAAACATTTATTAATACAAACAAAACAGAGCATGTATGATTTATAACATTAAAGTTCAATAGAAAAGGCAAAATTTAAGAAAAAAAGACAAGACTGTTTTCTTTTTTATGAAAGATGCAGAAAGAACACTTGAAGAAACAAAAATTAACAAAAGTATGTATAGGATTTACAACATTTGAGTGTACATGAAAAGCAAAAATGTTAAGAAAAAGACAAAATTGAAAGATCATCTCGATCTCTTTAAGAAATAGATGTGAAACATTTAAGGAAAAAATTATTCTAGATTCAAATTTATTTTGATTCTGTTGAATTATAATTTAAAAATTACCTCCAGCAAGACAAAATTGGCATATCTCATCTCTTACCATAAAATCTACAGACATCAAACAAAAAATTTCATACAATTTCCCCCACCAGAAAGCTTAAGATTCTAACTTATGTATGTTTAAAGCATATCCCATAAGCAATTGAAATATAAAATTAATCTAATATTATTCAGTATTTAATGAAACCATGATTCTATATAAAAGCAGTCTAAATAAAAACTTCCAATATTAAGCACACAAAAGCCCTGAAAATGAAGTTTCTTTTCATACATTATTGAAGATATTGCACATTTTTATCACAATTTCAAAAATGTAGACTTATGTTAGTAGAATCAGGGCCATCCATACAAAGGTAAGATGCAGTATGAGATGATAGTGGAGACAATACAGACAAAACCATGAAGTCTATGAAAGGTGGTCTTGCAATAAAAACCATACAAGGAGCCCACATTTTGGGCAGTCCATTGTAGGATATAAAACCTGCCAATAGATTTTGCTTAACATTGCAATTTTTGTTTGCTCCAGGACACATTTACACTATACAAATATAAACTTACAAATAAAAAATGTGCGTAATATCAATTTAACACAGGCCATGTCCATCAAGTATAAGGAACATTCAAAAAGAAAAACAAGTTAAAACATCACTTATTAGAGAAATAACTGATTATGGCCAATATTAAGGATATAAAATGTTTGGCACACTCAGTCCTTAAAAAATCAAATACAAATATGGAAGTAAATAGTTTTACAGTAAATCCAGTGGCATAGCTAAAGGGTGGTAATAAAGGTAGCAGTCCTGAACACCTGTCTAGAAGGGTAGTATTTTACTAACATTAATTAATCACTTGGGGATGTTTTATGTTTCCTACTGACTTTAAAGTAGAGTTAAATTATTAAGTTACTTTTGGTAAGTACAACTATTTTTAGTAGTGTGAAGGTAAAATGAAAATTAATATGGAACTAATCAGGATAATATTTATCTGTTATTTAAACTTTACTTTGCATTTTTAAATATATTTTGTTTTAGACAAAAGTTGGCATCAGCCTCATTTTCCCTGGTTACAGACTAGCTTCACCACTGCCTAAAACTAAACACAAAAATTTAATTTTAAGAAATACCAACTAAATGTGAATTTACTGAACTTAATAAGTATACGTATACAAGGGGCTTTTTCTGCTTGAACAATGTTCAGGCACTTTTGTATAACAATTTGAATGGCATTCAATTTTCTAGTGAACTTTCATGAAATTCATTACCAAGATGAACAGGACAGTAATGCCAGATGCGTTCTATTCATGATGAAATTACCAAAAAAAGATACCATACACTTTGTCTTAACTGTTACAATGTACATCTGATGACTGGTGAACCTTGCAAAAATAGTAAATTGAAACTTATTAGTATTGATTGAAGTTGTAACAATCAATGTTCACTTCAATCAGTCCTCAATTCCTTTTTAATAAAAATATGAATGAACAATAAATCTATCACATTTACTTGATTACAATATAGCTGAATTTACACTCAAAACCTAAATTCAGTAGCTAAAAGAAACAAGCTGGAATTACAACATTCCCTAACTTGGATAATTTTGTTCAATGAAAGTTATTAAAACTGAATCCAACTAGATTAAAAATATTTTGGCTTTAAAAGTATTTCGTTAAAAGGAAACACTCTTAAGAGGTGATAGAACCTTTCGTGAGCACCATTCTGATTCAATGTTTTACAGGTTTTATCTTAAAAGCAAGTCTTTTTTACCAAAATAAATTCATAAATGATGCACTCTGGTGAGAAGACAACCTTGGAGAAGTCCAGTTCTAAAAAGATAAGGATCGGTAGAAGCAAGGGCTGCCATAAGTGAGTATTTGTTTCACCAACTCATAATCAGTTATCACTTACAACACCAACAAGAACCAGAATTTGTTTAAGACACCAATCTGTCCCCTAATTTAGTAAATACTGCTCAAAACCACATCACTCAAATGCCAACTCCCACTGGAGCAACCCAAGAAATTAAAATGTACATGATTTTGAGAGTGATAAGACTTATCACAAGAAAATAAGTGGTAAAGAGAGAAAGCATTTTACAAGTTTAGATGCAACATAATATTAAAAAGTTGAGTACTCAAAAAACTTTTCTGAAAATTAGGTATCCAAAATAAAAAGTACACTAAAAATAAGAAATTTTTAAAATTCAAGACTATTTTTTACAGAATACATAATAAATTGAACAAATTATATACTCTCACCCCTTCACTCATATCATAGCTTGAGAAGAAATTAACTGACAAGACGAATTTAACAGTAGAACTGTTTAAAGACTATAATGCTTTAGGTAAAGAATTAAAATTCTAAGCATTTGATGATGTGATATTTCTTTCTAACAAAAACCAATACGTATTTTTTATCCTCGTGAAAACAAGTGGTGTGGCTGAAAAAATGTCAGTTTCTGTTCCAAGCATGTATCATCTGAAATGTAACTAATCCTTGAATGATACAGCTTTTGTGACCAGGAATTACTGAATTAACACTACCATGTAATACACATAAATCAGATGCCATATTAAGTTTCCAGACTTGATATGAAAAGATTTAATACTTAAAATTCTGGTAGCAATTTTCGAAAAATTAAAAA
Organism: Meta bourneti; assembly: GCA_933210815.1. Lineage (NCBI taxonomy): Eukaryota > Metazoa > Arthropoda > Arachnida > Araneae > Tetragnathidae > Meta > Meta bourneti. The sequence goes on from OW119928.1 coordinate 26,468,424, forward strand.
TATTTCTTAAGAGCAATCAAATTAAATAAACATAAAAAAAGTTAAAAGCAAATTTCATCTACTTCCCATGGAGAAGACATGATTTTTTGCTTGAGAAAAAATTTATTTATAATGCCCAGTCGAATTTTTGTGCAAGAAACAAAATAGATTATGTTTTAAGCACTATCTGATACCTAGTTTTCAGATATTCTGGAAGAATATTGAAATTAACTTTCCCCAATAGAACAGATTAAATTAAAAATCAAAGTTGAAATTAGGGTTGAATAAAAAATACAAACCCAAGTTTTGTAATACAATGCAAAGCTACTGTTCTTTTAACAAGAAATATGACAACTTCTTTCAACTTTTCTGAGCAATATTTATGTAAATGTGCATGCACCAATATAGCAGAAGAGAAAGGCAGAAAGAACTGCAGAAAAATTCCCATTATGGAATCAACACTGAATTACAAAAATTTGGCATACATATTACAAACAAAAATTAAGTACCTACTATGCATTATAATAGATTTCCAAACCTTAATTCAACAATATTTGTAACATTTCCCATTAGGTAATTAATGTTTGATGGTATATGTAATGAGATAACATTCAAAATTTTCTTAACAAGTGCATATTACTCATATGCAGACAATGAAATTCGAAATTGCATTGAGCCTCTCAATAAAATTTCAAAAATGTCAGTAATGACCTTTACTGATAACATGTGAATTAAAATCATATTTATCTTTACATGTTTTACCACATAAATTACACTTCCAGGGACTTGCTTCAGAATGCAAACTGCGATGAAGGAGGTATAGTGTTTGATCCGGAAAGATAATACCACAATAAACGCAAGTAAGAGTACAGCTTTCGATATCACGAATGACAATGGTATTTTTACGATTGTAGTAATTTGATCCAGGTTGAGATTCAGATGTGCTGTCACCATTAAGAGTAGATGCATGATTCACCCTGGGCAAGTGGACTTCCCCTGGAGTTAACAAATTTGTGGACGTGGCACGACTGTAAAACACTTTGCGCTCTTCTCCATCAGAATGATCGTTCGGGGCACTTCTGTCAATGTCACTATCAGAATATCGGGTTCTCCGCTCAGAACCATGTTTATGAGAAACACAAGTATGCCTTGAATACTCTCTACATCGCTGACTGGTATCTTCGTAGGGTCGGAACCTACAACATGTATGTGGATTTCTCATGGCAGATTGTGGAGGAATTTGAGATGCCACACAATGTCTTGTAGGAGGAGAATACTGGCTCTCAGACCCTGTGTCATCTGTAGATGAATGTTTATGCACTTTCCGTCGGCACGTCTCAGAGGTACCTGCCTCATTTGTCGTGACGCATGTAGTTTCAACGATATCACTGGTCGATAAGTCCATGGTACTTGTGGGTTGAACATTACTGTTCTGACTATCATCCACCACCAATTCAGGTGGTTCGGGTTTAACACAGACTCTTTCTCGTGGAACGATGGTAGTGGGTCGAGTACAAGATCGGTCTTGACACGTCAGTGGACTTACGACTGTCGTTGATCCAGCTAAGGAGCTAACACAGGTGTGCCTGTTATCCTCCTCTTGAACTGGAACAGCTTGGGATACTAAATTTCGGGAATTATGAATGGGAGAAGGAAGGCGGAGAACTTTAGAAGTACGGCTCAAGTCAGATGGTCCTGGAACGACAGCATTTGAATCACTAGTAGATGCTGAATAAGATGGGTAGTGAGCAGCCATGAAAGAAAAATTTTGGGAAACAGTAGCTAAGTCGATGGCACCATTTTCTGTTTGATTAACTTGCACTCTTCGAATCAGGTCATGAGGCCGATTGTCAGTTAACTCCATGTTTGGCTTCAGGTGGAAGGTTGCATAATGGATTTTAATAGCATTGAGAGAAGATGCTTTAAAATCGCACAAATTGCAGGAATTATCAATCAGGAGATCTGCATGATAACTAGATAGATGAGATTTCAGCTGACCTCGGAAATTGAAAGTAACACCGCAGACTGTACATTGGTAGGGTCTCGGTTTAGAATGACGCAGAAGATGCTCCATGAATTGTTCTTTGCGAAGGAAGCGTTTTGAGCACAGCTGGCACTCAAAAGTTCGGATTCCTTGATGAATATAAAGATGATGACGTCTCATATTAGCATAGGTAGGAAACCTCATGTTACATATATCACAACTGACACTTCCCCCATCCACATGTGTATCTTCATGCTTGAGATACAATTCTGCATCGACTGAAGTAAAATTACATCCAGGATACTTGCAATTAAATGAAGATTCATTATTCAACTCCATTGCAGTTGGAAGCATTGGGTGATGATGAATCAAAATCTCAGAATCTCCAATGTCTCCATTTACATCACTTCTGATGGTTGGCCTCTCATCGTTTTCTGAATTTTCATCAGAAGAGTTGAGGTTCCTGCCATCTAAATGGGTTTCCTGAATAACTGGGGAAATTACATTTTCACTGCCTGTCGTTTGTCGTTCAGGAGTGGCAGAGAGGGCTCTTGCATCAGTGTCATTTTCAGTTTGATCAGGTGGATCTATATTAGGAAGTTCTTTAGAATTGAGTACTTCATCCATAATCTGAAATAAAAGAAAAATTTCAGTTAATATTAACACATCCTATAAATTATGTTAACAGATGACAGTTCATGAATATTTTTACTGAACTGAATTGGCAGTTTTGGAAGCCATCTAAAGTAATGTAATTCATTAGAATCAAAAGGAGAAATGATGCCAAAATGAGCAACAAATGAAGACCTTTTAGAGAGCAGTGATTCTAACCTATCTTGACACTTTTACAAAAACAATCAAACGAATTCCACTTTGAATGAGATCTGGATTATATTGAATAGTTTTAATTTCAAGCACCAACTTAAGTTAACTTCCCTTCAAGTCCTCTAGGAAAGTGACATCCAGTCATTTTCTTTCATTCTATATTAGTCACAATACGAAAATGCATTCTACCAAATAAATAAATGGAAATAGTGAGTTTTCTCACAAAACCAGTTACATTTTGGTATTCAGTCTCTCAATAAAGTTCCATACAGTGCTATCTATTACTTGAATTAGTTTTCAGACTAATCATTTTACATTTTGAACACTTCTTGGTATGTCACACTTCAGAAGGTATATTAGCAATGATTAAGTTAAATAAGATGGACAAATAATTTTTTTAAAACAGAATTCTTTCTTTGCAGCTAAATGAAAAAAATTCCCATTTATTTACAATTTAGTACAAAGACCTAAAAGTTCATACTGCACCAGCACAACAGAAAGTTTTCTAACTCTGAAGGATATGAATAAATGTTTGACCATATTGTATTTTTGAGAAAAGATCAACATCTTAAATAGTTTAATTATAACAACAATTTAGTTGTGTAGATTCAGCTTGTTTTCTTAACATAGTAGAGCTGAGTGGGAATCTTGGCACCATTTCTTTGGCACAAAGTATAGATAAGCAAACATCAAAACCAGATTTGGGAGTTATTAGTTTAGAGATTTTATTTAATGGAATGTCTTATTCAAGACTTTGTATTGAACTAATTAAATTTCAATAGCATGAACATTTCATATTTTCACCACATTTTAGCCTTAAGTCTAAAAACTCATCAGAAAGTAATACAAGTTCATTCTATCAAGGTAGAAGCAAAGAAAATTTATTTTCTTAACATGCTATCTACAGAAACCCCATGCAAAGAAGGAATTCTATCATTATTTGACAGAAAGGAATTTCAGAACAATGCACACTACTTTGTTTTTGTAACATGTACCTATCTTATGTCCATTTCAATACTGGAAACGAATTTTACGTCGAATGAATAAAAGAATAATTTCTAATAGGTAACTTAGAAAATGTTATGATTTTTGTTACTAGTCATTTCTACTGGAGAACCATTCTGAAAAGAATGAGGTTTGGCAAACAGCTCACTAAACCTCACATCTGAGAATAAATTAATTCTACAGGAAAACACTTCTTTAAGTTAAATTAAAATGCACAAAAATATGCTCACTTCATGACTTTAATACTTAAATTCTAAAAGAATCTAAAGGTTTTTATCCAACAATATACAATACAAATCAACTTTGATCCAAAAACAATAAAATTTTTCAAACACAAAATGAAAATATTTTCACATCGCCAAATTTCAAAACGATTAAATAAGACAACCGGCAAAATGGTGCTTTGAAAATTAAAATATTTACCTACATGTTCCTAAATGACAGCTCACTTGTAAATATAAGAATTATAACTTAAACCGAAATTTTTTGACAATCTGTCGTTTGAGAGTTAAACATAACGTTATTATTTCATTGGCAATCTAAAAAGTTGAGTAAAAATTGCTGATGTCACCAAAAGTGCGAGTAGCATTTCCATCATACGCTAAACCAATACACTTAGGAAACACATGTCAAAAAGATTACTTCGCTCAGACCACGTGCTGTAGTTTATTTCATAATCTGGGAACTATAGAAGAAACGAATTCAACTAACTTTAACTAACTAAACAAAACATAAATAAAGATATGAAATGAGTCAACTACGAATTAAATCACAAAAGAATTAAAAGAACGTTGGAATGACCAGTCAACAATCAACTACGATGACTTACTTCCGTTATTTTCCAAACAGATAAAAACGTTACTTATTTCAACTCCAACGTAATCTTCGAAATCAAAAGTAATACTTTAATAAAATATCAAAGTCATTAATCTTACAGTACATAATTATCAAGAAGCCATTTTCACGGGCAAAATCAATTCCCCCAGAGGGCGCTATTCAGGGAATACAGAAAAGACAATCAATAATTATGAAAAAATAAAGGGGAAAAAATAGCATACGAGTTTTACCTCTGCTTCACTGTGAAATGACAAATAATTACTTGCGTTATTTGAGTAAACTATTTTATAGCGCTATTAAATATTTTCGTATAATAAATAGATGTTAATTTAGCTAGTTTTATATAACTATTGCTTTATTTTACTGAAAACGCTTTGCTTTATTGGAAGTTTCTTGATTTATATTTTTAATCTGACTGTTAATAAACATGTTTAAGTGTAATCCAGCACTAAAATTTATGTGGCACATTACCTTTATAAACTGTTTATTATTTTTCAAATAATCTTGAAAACGAAAACATAATTTTAGTATTTCTGACTGAACTCATCACTGCTGCTAGCAGTTAGAGTACAGCTCAACCGCTTTCCTTCCATGTTGTGGAAATAAATCTATCAGCCGGAAAATTACGTCTGCATAATTTTTTTTCGACATGTCTCAGCTAAATTCATATTCCCACAATGATGTCAAAAAAACTGATAATGGTATTTTCACTTTTATTTAATTTTCTTTTTTTGCATGTAAATACTTATCAACGATACAATTCGTAACGATTTGTGCAAATAGCTTTTGTATCGTCTGATTGTCAAGGTTTAACTTGCAAGTGTTCTGATTATAAATGTGTTTAAAAAATTTGTCATCGCAATCTATTATCGGCTGATAGTCGAAGGAATCAAATTTCTACACCAGTGAACCAAGATTAATTGTATGATGTTTTAAGGACTAAGAATTATTTTTTTGATTATTGTTTAGATTACCAACAATGTTAACAGAAGTTATATATTTTAGTTTTCCGCTTTTATTTTAAAAGTATTATGTAGTAAACACCGGGAAATTGCGAAAATGTTTTGTTTTTTTATGGAAATTTCCATAAGGCAACTACCAAAGAAAAAATGTAGGAATGAAAAAGGTAGTGCACAGCAAAGATTTCTCAATTTATCCCCACTTATTCAACATAAAATATGAACGGACTGATCCCCAAATTAAAGGACTGCTGTGGTCAAAACTTTGAGAACATTAACTCCAGTAACAAAATTTACATAAAATAGTTTAACCTCAAATCCTCTATGTGTGATTTATTATGATTGAGAACTAATCACATCTATTCAGATATGGCCGTTGCACCATAAAACCTCGAAACCAACCAACCACATCTATTCAGATACATCAAATATGTACTAAAGAACTGGAATTTCATTCGAATATGCCTGTTTATTATGTTCCTGGATTTCAATGTTTTCTTTTAATTTAAAAAAATTTACTTAACAAGCAATTTTTGTTTCTTGAAGTTTATAATTTTTATTGACAGTTTATAATATTTTTATCTCTTCATTTAACTTATTAAGCTGCAAAGAGTTGGCATATTAAGTTAGACCAAAAATCTTGACTTTCATTTCAGTTTGCAAAATAAATAAGCAGTCAACAGCAAGCATGTTTCTTGATTTTTGTCAAATTCTGAAATGTTTAATAGTCTTTCTAAAAATAATACGTTACTAGCCTTGCATGAAAATCCTAAAAGCTATCTTAAAAATCTAAATGGATCAAGGGCATTAAGATCAGTATTTACTGTAAACAATTTCAGCATATGTCAACTCAAAAAGAACGCCGTTATTAATAAACAAATCCTGTACAGATTACAGTTGATGTTATTAAAGAAAAATGTTACTAGATATTTTGTGAATCATGTAAAACTTCATTTTTCCATGATCAAGACATTCTTGTAAAAAGACACTGAATCAAAAAGAACAGGAACATAAGCCCTTATAGCCCTTTCCCCTGCCTGACCCTGCAATAATGCATCTATTTCATGGAAAAAGCCTAATGTTTCTCTTCTGAACTAATCACTGCTTTTTAGTCACTTACATTCATGGCTGTTCCTGAATGCTGCCTACGTGCAAACCTCAGCAAATTGCTCCTTTTCTAAAAATATTTGATTTTCTACCCTTCATCAAAAATATTCAGAAAATAATTAAGATTTCTCCTGATTCCCTTAATGCCATGTCAAATCAGCATTGTGCTTTATAATTTTCTTAAGATAGTTTTCAGATCATTGACGTATCCACATATATGTTACCTATATATGATTTATGAAACTGATTTTCTCTGATATAGCCATCTAGCTTCAAAGCCATAATTTCTGATATAGCTAGCTTCACAATTACATAACTACTCTGATATAGCAGCTTCTAACTTTGATGACTTTTTAGTTCCAAAATCATTTAGAGAAGAATTCAGCCCAGTGGGCACTCCTGAATACATCCTTGCCCTTGATAAATGCCTTTTCAATATTCTAATGTAAATTGCAACAAAATATGCAGATCATTTATTATAACTGTAAAAATAACCTACAAAAATCGAATGTTTAAAATTATTAATTCTGGGAAACTTATTACTCGGCATGCTCATTTAAAGTTGGTGGCACCCTCTGACCACCCCTATTTCTTTCTGGCAGCTTGGCCAAATATGGCCCTTGCACCATAGAACCTAAAAACAACCAACTCATTTCTTTTTGACTATGTGCAAAGGCATACCTCTCAGGAATGGGCCTGCATATACTATAGAATTAATGTAAGGAAATTACACACTGAAAATTGTATTTAGAGTGGGAACCTGTTATAACAAGAAATTTGAACATTTTGTTTCCATTTAGATTTTGTGTGTCTAGAGATATGATAATGAACCAAACATAATATAGTATCTTGATTATAATGCTTTTAATATTGCAAACATTTTATATTTTTCCAGATGTATGTACTTTTTGTGTTCATTTCTTATTAACTTTATTCATTTTTTAGACATCAAGGATTTCAAAAAACCTACTCAAAGTACTAGAACAGCAATATTAGTTTTACTTGGAATATTTGGGCTTTCAGTTGCCGCTCTATTCTATTTGTATAAAAGTTTTCCTGAGTTAGAAGAGTAAGTTTTCAAATGTCTAGTTTTTAGTTTGCATTGTAATATGTGTATGCAGCCTGGTGTTTGTATTCTGTTAAAAAAATCACTAATCATGAACACATAAATGTCACTTTTTATGACATTTTTCAAAGTAGAAATGGTCTGGTAATGTAGAAAACTTGAAGCCTTATTGCAAAATTTGATTTTTATTATACATGTGATTTACATTACATAAATCCATCCTACTTCGCACTGCTCATCTTGCTAGCATTTGTTAGGTAATCAAATTTAGTGATGTTCTTGTATAAATCGGATAATAGCATCACAAAATACTTACACAAGACAAACTATGCCTCAACTGCTTATATTTTATTTAGTCAATTTGATATTTTACTTGTTATATTTTTAGCACATGCAAGTGTTTACCCTAATATACATTTCCCTAAAATTCTGAACCTGACACCAATAGTGCCATAAATTAGTGTGAAAGGTGTTTCAGCTTTTCATGTTGACAGAAAATGCTGCTGCAAGAAGTGCTAAAAGTTTCTTATTTGAATTGATCCCATTGCCAATAGCCTGCTGTGTTTCTCAATTGCATTAATCAACTACCTTTGGTTCTGATCAAGTTGGTCGTTTTGCTCCACTAAAATAACTATTTACATTTTTTATCATCTTTATTGGTCATTTCTTGGAGCTTTTAATATTTGACTTCCGGTCTGACTAATGTTTAACTGTATCTAATATATAGTTTGCATGAATGAATGGAATATAGAACAGAATTTATAGGAACTTCTAAGATATAACAAGTGCATTGGAAAAAATGTTGGAAATAACTGAGAATTAAGTATCTTAGAAAAATATTGTACTGTTTGAAATATTACTTTTAAAAGAATTCAGTTTAAAAAGCAAATTCCACCTACATTTGTAGACTTTATTATATGCAATTTTTAAAAATGCAGCTAACTTATGATAATATACTAAGTATGAAACTGGTAATTTAAGAAAAGGTTTTGAAAACCTGTATGCTTTTGGTTTTCTTTGACCAAATATATTTATTCTGTAAAAGTGATTTTTGTATCTAACTGCATTATATTTTTTTATTAGACATGAAGCACAATATGTCAAACTTCCAATGGACATTGAAGATGCCAAGAATCTAGGAAAAGTACTAGCTCATTACCAAGAACGTTATTATTTCACAGTTTTGTTTGCATTTTTTCTAACTTACGTTTTGTATCCTTTTCATGGTTTGTTCATATCGAAGTATGTTTATTGGGCGTAAAATGCTCTAAAAAGGTTTGAATTTTGTGTATATTGTTTTTAAATTTAAATAGTTTTTTATTTAATTCTGGTTTCTTCAGTTGATTTATGCTTTAAGGCTGAAATGCTTTGTAATAATGCCCATGGTTGATTCCATCCTCCAGTTATAAGAGCAATATAAAATACACAGAAAAAACATGTACTGAACATCTTCATTGTGACTTAAGCACAGTATCATCTCTCTTGATAGTGCAGCACTCTTTTTTAAACTTTTTCACTGCCTCTAGTTTTAGATACTCTTTATATTATTTTGTCATAAACTTTTGAATTATTAAAATCATAAATGCCTCTTTTTGGTTGAAAAATATCCTGATTATGATAGTCGTTTTTTGGACTATTTTCTGTTTTATAAAGTTTCTTACTGTGAATAAATTGCATTTAACATGTAAAATCTATATGTGTATCTCACTCACAAACATGACCCAGAAATCAGCTTTGTATATTTGCAAATTGATATAAACAGTATAAAATCAATAGCCATGAAATTAATTCGTCGCTTTTGCCACAAAATTTAAATATGCTTAATTTGAGCTAGGAGCTGCATTGTATTACTACAACTGCACATAAAAGCTCTTGTCACCCTGATGAAGTTCAGCAGTCTGATTATGGAAGGCAATGAGAAATCTGGAAGTTAGAAATCTGCAGAAAAGAAAATCTGTGCCAACCTGAAAATAGATTTAGAATAGATGTTTCAAGATGATTTGATATTTTTTACAACTGAATGAGATGCAATTGAAGTAGACATTCAAATGCTAATTGTGGTAATGTGACTAAGGAGTGAACTTTTTACCATGTACTTTATTGGAAATAAGAATTAACACCAGTAAGTTAGTTGGGTTATGTTTTATGGCACAGGAACATAATTAGTCAAACAATGTATAGTAAATACACCAATAAGAGTACATTTGAAAAATATAAACAAAATGCTGTTTGATAATTTTGACTAATTTTATTTGATTTGGACATGAAATATTCATATCAATGCTTGTATTCATTTAAATAAATTTAAATAAGGTATTAAATGTGAGTAACAACATTGTCATCACTAGATATTAGTAATTAGGAAGCTTCAGTGTTGGTCTGCTATTATCTCATATTTCAGTATTTTCCACTGAAAAGTTAGTCTTTTTCTTTTAAAAAAGTTTATACTCCCATCTGTTTTTATTTGGAAATAAGCATAAAAATGTGATTTGTTTTGTATGTAAGTGTATTTAAATGTAAAATTCTCTGAAATGTTTTGAATGTTGATTTAGGAGAATACCCAAATTCACTCACTTCTACATTCATGACAGTTTAAATTATGAAATCACGAATCAAATTAACTAAAATCTTTTCGTTCATATAGACATGATACTATAACAAGTTAATTTTGTTATAAGACACTATGGGTTATGAAACAAATACAATTTTTTTCGTCAGCATACAAATGGAACATTCTGAGTCCAAATTTTCGAGATTTCTGTGAAAATTAGTTTTCTTTTTACAGAGAAACGCTCTTATTGAGTTTTGCATAGCAAGTAGAATTTTTTCACTTGTTTTTTCAGAACCATGGATTTTGACTTGATGTGTTCCACTTGTAAGCCAATATGTAGTTAATATAAATCAAAAATGAAATTGTCTGTTTATAATTTGATTTATGGATTATCTATATTTGTTTGCATATATTTGAAAATATTTTTTGTTCTGTTAATTTGTCTTTTTCAATTGAAGTTGAATCTTTAACTCCTGTTTTAGTTTGCAGTCATTTGCCATTCCAGGATCAATATTTTTAAGCATATTGTCTGGGTTTTTGTATCCTTATCCATTAGCTATATGTTTAGTTTGTACAGTAAGTAACTTTACCTGGTTGTGCAGGTATATTTTCTTCAAAATTGTTTGTCCTCTGTTAGTTGAAAAATATTTATGCATCTTATTCTGTCTAAGTCATCAATAACTGTATTCCAGACAACATTTTTAATTTGTAAGGTTTGTGAACTCAATTTTACATTCAACCAGGGTATGCTGATATAAATCAGCTTGATTTTAATTAAAAAAAATCATTGATTGAAATCAAAATGTAAAATTTCCTTTCTGTTATGTTTAATAATATTGAAAATGAAATAACTGAACAAGATGCATGTTATTTTACTCAAATACGTTAAGAACTTCGCTCGTATTGAGTTCATCCCAAAATTATATTGAAAATCATCCCTTTGAAGACACTAAATAACAGTATTTGCTGATTGGGATCATAATTACCAGAAAAATATTTTCATCTTGGGCCATTGACCAATAGGTCTACACTCACAAATCTGATCATCAGTCTTGGTTTTGTTTTAAACATTCCATTTGACTATAAATCGCACATGGCCAATTTTAAACCATTCACCATGTGTTGAGTGAAGATGCTTGAAATATATTCACTCAAATTATTAAAATTGTGATAATTTGCTTTCTTTCTTTTTTAAGATGTTCTAGTTATTTATTTAGTTTCGTAGTCTTCATAAAAAAATATAAAGACTCTTACAACGAAAAGATTTTCTTCAGTATATCACAAAACATTCCAATTTTGCACATAAATTTTATAATTGGCAATTTTAATAGTTTTGTTTTGTGTAATATATTGGATAATTTTTATTTCAATTTATTGAGAAATTTTATGCATTGATCCCTTAGAATTCTTTACACTGCTAGAATAACTATTCAATATTTATTGAATTGAAATCTGGAATGTAAAAGTTAATTCACTTATCTGATAATTGAGTATGTTGAGAAAAGATTATGGATTGAAGCAGAAAGCTATTGAAATTGATAAATTTTTTATTGCAAGCTCAAAATTCCAGTGAATTGGCATATTCTGGGGATGCTATTATATTTGTTCTATGCTATTCATAGAGAAAAGCTTCATTTTTTTTGTTTTATATATAAACCCTTTTTGTGTGCTTCGAATATACTATGAAATACTTGTCAATGCTCAAAGAATTTGAATAGACATATTTGATTTCACATTTATTTATTTTCATGGTCTCGTTTTTTACTGTTAACTTACAAAAAATAACAAATTTTTCACCAATAAGTTATTTTTGCAAGCTAAATATTAATGAGAAGTAGGAATTTTTTCATGATGCAACCTCCTTTTATTTTATTTTCTATTGGGGACATATTTTTCTCAAAAGGAAGTAGTAATTCAAAACATTTTATTCATGATAAATAGATAGGGGAAGGTGTACCTTGGGACAGTTTTAAACAAATATTTTTCCTGAGGCTATAATGTAGCTGCAGCTTGTTTTCCATCAACTATTTACATTCATTACTTTTGAAAGAATTTACATTTTTTTATTTATTTGTACCTCGAACACAAACTGTTTAATAAATTGTTTTGTTAATTTATGCATATGTCCCAAGGTTCAACATGGTGTTGTACCTTGGGATACATGTACTTTGGGATATGTGTTACCTTTAGATTGGCTACAAAATAAATCAATTCCACACATACTAAATTCAGCATTTATTAAAAATTGCAGTTTCAACATTTATAATAGTAAATAATAATTCTGAAAATTACATTAGCCTCTTTAATAATACAATGTTAGAAATCAAGAATAAAGCCATTAAATTAACTAAACTTAAGATTTAAAAATTCCAAACTGAGATCAACTGTTTAGTAAAATTATTGAACATCATAGGCATTGAAATTAACTGCAAACTTCAACACAATTTTCTGTCACTCTGAACTTCCTGTAGACGATAGAAATGGTAGTTTGCAGATTGTCACATTAATTGATTTCATAGATTGTTTCATTTTTTTAAACAAACGTATTTTTGCTTGTTTTAACAAGATGCTTAACCTCATAAACAAAGTTTTCTTTTTTCACAATTTGCACAGCATAATTAACTGTTTTCTTTTTTCCAGTCAGTTTCACTAATACATAATCCCCTTCCTCTATTTCTTTCTCAAAATTTGTAAACCCAAACTGTTGTATCAAAGGACAAAATAAATGTTGTACCTTAGGATGTCCCAAGGTACAACATTTATTTTGTCCTGAAGTACAACTGGTTGCCTTTACTTTTACAAATAAAACAGTCTAGAAAGTAGTATCAGGCTATGTTTACATTGAAATCGTATCATCATTTAGAACAGATTTTTAACTAACTTTATCAACCCTAAAAAATACAGTTATAATCAGTGAAAATACAAGAATCAAAATGAAAAATACAAAATATTTACTTACCAGAGACGTATTTCAATTAGTTGTTCAGTAAACAAAATAGCGGAGTACCAATTTTTGTGAGAAGATTCTCTGGTGGCAAATGGTAAACTACAATGTGTTATTTTGCTACTTACTCAAAAGGAGGCAGCACAATATAAACTATTTCAAGGTACAACTGTCCCATGGTACGACACCTCCCCTAATGCAAAAAATTCTGAAATTTGTATGATTGAAAAATTCATAATATGGTATCGGTGGGATCCAGCAACCTTATTTATCTGTGTCCAAAAAATTCACATCAATGGTTATGGCTTAAACTCAAAGTAATCTAGACTGCTTGAGAACCAGATGGAAAATATTGCTCATGCTTAGCATTTGGGCACTGTTCAATTTACTCTATCATATGATTTACTTTGCTAATTTCTATGTCGCATTTTAATCTTTCAAAAATTCACCCAGCTATATTTCCTAATACATTAATGTTTTACATAAAAATTTTGTTTAAATAAATCAAAACTATCTAGAAACTACACTATAATTTGTGTGTCCTATGTTCAACAAATTTAAACTTGTACGGGCAAGGAATTAATTAAAATCATAAAAATCCGATTTAAATTTAAAAAAAGTCTGATTTAAATCAAATAAATCCGATGTTTTTTTTTTCGTACCCTGCATTGAACATTTCAAAGTTTGCAATTTCAATATTGTATATTTTAAATTGTGTAACATATAAAGATAATTTGATTTTGAATACATAATATCTTGCTAAATATTTTAATGAATATTGCACTACAAGTTCTCTAAATATCTTAACAAGTTCTTAATATCTTCTTAAATATCTAATATGTTTCACTAATGTACATAGCACAGAAATTGACATGGTATGTTTATTGTATGGCAACAACAGATATCAACAATATAAAACGACAATTACAGGGTTCATTTGCCAATTTTGCCGCTTCGTTTAAATATGCTTCGTTTGAGCTATTGAGCTGCACAATATTGCTAAAACTACACGGAAGAGCTTGCTATACTTGATTGAAATGTTTGAGCAGTCTGATTACAGTAAGCAATGAGAAATCTGGAAGATAGAAATCAGTGTAAAAATTAATAGGTTTAATGTCAAATAACCTTTGAATAAGTAAATGGGATGAAATTGAAGTAGATATTCAGTCTAATTGTAGTATGACTGAGGTGTGCTTTTTGCCATGTATTTTATTGGAAATAAGAATTAACACCAGTAAAGGAAAAGCTGTTACATATTTTTGGATAATTTTGTTTCATTTAGAAGTATGAAATCCATTTATGTGAATATGGATTCTATATTCATTATAAATGGATTGAAATAACACATGAAATGTGAGTAACGATACTTTGCCATCAATAGATATAAACAATTAAGAAGTTAGGCCGAGATACTATTTGAGGTCTGCTAATATACTGATAAACCATAAATGTGATGTGTATTTTCATACTCTTTTATACATTGTGAGCTTAATTACTTGCTAAAAGCCTTAAGATGTGAAGACTGAGATAACTCCAATCACGATGCTCGACAAATATTGCATTCATTTCTATTTAACTCATGGAAGACTGATTTTTAACTGCAAAATTTGTTTTAAATTTTTTCTCCCTGATTTTAAAGGATGTTTCGATGCCTATACGTGTATTTAAAATTTAAATGAAAAAAATAGTTTATTTAAATCTGAATTTTTTCTTGATTTGCATTTTTCCATCTAATTTACATTATATACTTTTGAGGATTTAATAGGAACTTAAATCATTTTCATCGTGTGCTTTTAATTAGTTTTTGTATCCAGATATATCCATTCAGTGCTTCTTAAATTCAAGAAACATATTTTTACTTCCACAAATAAGGCATTAATTTTCTTATCTAGTGTTCTGCGCTTGGAGCATCTTTTTGTTACCTCTTGTCATCTCAGCTAGGAAGGAAAATAGTTCGCAGATTTTTCCCAGAGCGAGCTGCTGAATGGTCTCGACAAGTATGTAGTAAAATTTGTCATTTGCTTGTTTTATTCAATCTAACTGTTGAATTGTACTGATAATATCAGGGCTTCCACAGGCGACTTTTTGCTATAATTTTTCAATTTTGGTGACTAGGGGTATCTTTTTAAGCAAAATCGTCTCAGAAGCTTATTTCCAAATTCTGGTGACTTTTTTGAAAATTCACCCAAGATAATGAAGATGTCCCTTTTTTACTAATAGTGGATGGAAAAATATTTTTCAGAAAATTTTTCAAGTGACATCAATTTTGAAGTTTTGGCACCAAGCCATGACAACCATGAAAGAAAAACATCGGAATCTGGTTGATAGATTGTCATGGAAACCTTATTAAGAAAATATTCAGTTTTTTAATTTTAAAATTTCTCGGTGACATCTTCCAACAGCTGTTTCATACTTAATTGGCATATTTTGTGTTGCAGACTATTCATTTTATATCTGAGCAACTAATATAGGGTTTATGAGGAGACTACTATTAGTTTTAAGAATTTATTCTACTATTTCACAAGTGCTTTGGCAGTTCTGTAATATGTAAAAAAGATTATATATGTTTGCTTTATACTTAAAAAGTGCTGGAGTTTAGGAAACTCAAAGCAAGTTAAAAGAACAACTATGCTAATTTTCTTATTCCTTTCCACAAATACTTGCAATAACCAATTTATTTCACATTCTGCTTCATCAAGCTGTTCGACCTATCCTCTCCACTTCAATGAGTTTTTTTGGTTTGCAGATAACAGAAAGTTTGGTCTAAGTAGTGATTATGTATCGAAAAGTGATCATAGAGCAATCACATGAATGGAAAATCTCCAACCAATTTCTAAGCCTGAAATGTAATCAACTCAATTTTTTTAATTTAGTGACTAAAAGGGTAAAGAAAATAAGAAATTTCTTATTTATAAGTTCAGTTTGCTAAATAAGAATTACCTGATGACTTTCATGGTAATTTTCATGATATAAAAATTAGGGCTTTGCATATTATAATTGACTTACTGTCCCTTAACAATATACCTGTTTCAAAATGTTAAGAAAACAATATATTAATAAGTATTGATGCTTGTAATTTTGATGAGTGCTTTGAAAAATCAAATGGATTCTGTACATTTCACAAATGATATTGTAAATGTAAAATTTCATGTTTCGATTTGACTGTAAAAACCTATAAATCCTGTGATGAACGAATAATTTAGAATTGGCTTTGCCTTTAGTCTAAAATTTTAAGCATTCAGAAAAATATTTTAAATTTGAGGGTTTCCTTACCATGTTTTTAGTTTATTTTTTTGGAAGGCATTTAAACCATCTATTTTAATATGTATTTATATTAAAAGATCTATATGTTAAACTATTATTTAGTTGGTGTTTATTGGTGATGTGAATCTAAAATGTGGCATGAAACCTTAAGGTTTTAAACAACCTATTCAATTGATAAGTTCTTAATGACGAATTGAAACAATAAACTTGTTTTGTATATGAGCATAGCTTATCTGAAATTCATAACATTATGAAAATAGAATCATTTAAAACTCTTCTAATTGAAATAAATATCTATTACATTATATTTTTTTATCTAGGTCAATAAGCATCAAGCTAATCTATTGAATTATATAATCTTCTTAAGAATCACACCATTCCTACCTAATTGGTTTATAAATATTACATCTCCTGTGATTGGCGTTCCTGCAAAACCATTTATACTTGGCACATTTATAGGTAATAATTTATTTATATTTTCTAATCCAATTTTTGTATATTCAAGGATGAAATGTCTGTTAAAGCTTAGTTTTGATCTTTTGAAAGGTGAAAATTGTAAAATATTGTCATTATTTTGAATTATACTCTTGTGTATATTTGTTTTGTGAAGATAGTTTTACAGTTACGAATGAAATTATAAAGTAATTTTAAAGGTAAAATAAGCACTTCTCTTCGTTACAAATTTTTCTAGTTGGGTGCTATTGCTTTTTAATGAGTAAACAGACTTATCTAGTTTTTTTAATCTCAAGAAGTATTCTATTAGTCCCAACAGTAAAAATTGGTTAGAAGCTATGCAGGGAAAACTGCATTGTTGCAGTGCGGAATAAAGTGTGCATGATAATTAGAAGGTCAGGAAATCAGAAGGAAAAGGAAAATTCTACTAGGAAATTGATCATAGAACTAAGATGTGATTTGAAAATTTACTGTATTATTTTTGTATGGAGGGCTAAGGGCAACAGCGATAAGCCGCAGAAATATGTTTTATGATGAAAAAAAATTAAAAGCAAAATATTCAAGAGGGTCAATATAATATTTGATTGTTTTAATGGGTGTGTTATATTGAAAGTTCAAGAAAACATGTCCTCTTGAAAAGTGGCTAAAACATTATGGTTTTGGAATTTTTTAAAACTTGAAAATTGCTAACATGGCTTATCATGTTGCCCAAAACCCTTCATATATAGCTAACCATTTAGAAGATGTACTTTAATGCTTTGCTAAATGATTCTTTTTATTGTGTGTGAAAAAGATATTCAGAATTCGACATTTTGGAAAAAGGAAAAATTCAATTGCTATGAAATTTTCAGGCTTTTATTTTGAATACTTTTTCATTTAGTGCAGTTACTCAAACTTTTGGCTCAACACCCCTTTACAGAGACATATTTCTTTGGCGCCTCCTGGAAAACTTTCTCAACTAATATTAAATTGCGAGTGTAGCATTGTGCTTATAATTTTTGAATTTCACCTAAATATTTATGTGGCTATGTATATAATTTCGAAAAACTAGTTTGTGGAGACAAACAACTTGGAACTGAAACTAAAGCTATATATTAAAATAAAATAACAAAAATAAATTGCACATAAACATACTAGATTGCTCACTATTAGTAATTAATATTAATCAAATCAGTAAAATTAAATATCACTAATGAGAAGGATGAGCCCGGTATTTTGCTATCACTTAGTCTAAAGAAGGCTCTATTTTCATCAGCAGCATCCTTAAATTTCCAGCCAACTATTTGCAGTCTGTTTTTTAGTTACTGCGCTAAATTAACGTTCAACAAAACAGGATAATGAAAATGCACTCAAATACATGTTAACACTCATCTTGATATTTAGACCGTTCAGTTGTGACTTGCATTTTACAACGTATAATTCTTGTGAGAATGCATCACTTTAGTGAGTATGTCTGTATGGTTAAGTGGATAAGTGTTTTTTTAAAACATTTTTAGACAACAGATTTTTTAGCATCTTCTTGCTCCTCAATACTACCCTATTTCCCTTGAGGTCAGCATTGCTCTCCTCCAAAAATTCCACTTGACCATTGTTTCTCAAGTGCTCACTTTGAGAAACAATGGTTTGGTGCATTTTATGAATGTGAAACTTGCATTATTATCCGTTAATTAAGTGTAACTAGTTGTGTGAAATACATTTTTTTTACAGGTGTAGCTCCTCCATCATTTGTAATGATTCAAGCTGGCACAACACTTCATCAGTTAACTTCATCCAAAGATGCAATTTCTGGAACATCAATGCTTGTTCTTGGTCTTTTTGCAATTCTATCCTTACTTCCTATATTATTCAAGAAGAAGCTGCGTGAAAAACTAGAGTAGATAGTAAAAGTATTTATTTAGGAAATTATGTTGCATACACTAATGTTTATGCAGATTTCTCAAGGTTTGTTCTTTATAGTTTCACTATAAAAAGGGATCAATTTTCTAAGTTATTCATACATTCATATGACCATTGCTTTTGTCAATTTTTCTACTTTTCCCTCATTCAAATAATTTTTATGGTTATTTTAAACTAATGTGCTTTATACTTAAGGTCATACCATTCTTCAGTTTACAATATGCTGTAATTTTTACAGCATTTTTATATGTGTGACTTTTTTGTTTTTTTATTGTAAAAAATATTTAATATACTGATAACTTCTACTTGTGAATTATAATATGCAGGTGGAAAATTCCAATGTGTCAAGTAGTACTGTAAAACTCTGTTAAGAAGTATTTTAGACTAAAGTACTTGGTTTTTGGCTATTTATTAATTTGTCATTCCCAGTAATTTTGTGTATTTACTGTTTTAAAAACTTAACAGCTCTCAAAGTTGTAAACAATTATATTTTAGGAGTTTAAATACATAGAATCTCAAATCTGGAATAAATATTCACATGTGCGGAATCAGTATTCATTCAGTATTGAGTTTGAACTGTATTATAAACTACAAATTGTTGTATACAAATTATAGTAAAAATGAACAATATGTTATGATTTCTTCTAAGATCCAGTTTCTAAGAAAATTCATTTGAAAAAGAGCAAAAGCATCTGAGATCAGATAGCAAACCATCATATGTCAATTTTCTTAACTTTCCGGTACAGTAATTAAAATTCTATTGAGCATAGGAAAATTAAAATGTTGAAAGTATAACCCAACCTTTATCCTAAACTACATGGCACAAGCATGAAATATTTTAGTAACTTTTGGATTCTATTAGGTACATACAGGGAAATGTCTCAACTTAAAAATGGACATTTTGGCATTTGCCTAGATTTAATTCGTAAAATGGAAAAATAAAACTATTCTGTTTATAATATTTACAGGGCTGCCCTAGGCGACTTTTTGCTTAAACTTTTCAACCTTGGTGACTGCTATCTGGGGTTTAAGCAAAATAGTTTTAAAAGCTCTTATTTTCAAACCTTTGGCAAATTTTTTTGAAAATTCACTAAAGGTCAATGAAAATTTAGTCCCTTTGTTTACTAATAGATGGAAAAAATATTTTTGCATTTTACTTCCAGGAGAAAAATTCCCAAGGGATATCAATTTCAAAGCTTTAGCACCAAGCCATGGCAAACATAAAAGAAAACAGGAATCTCAGGTTGCTAGATTGTCATGAAAATTTTGTTTTTTAAATTTAGATTTCTTGGTGATATTAACTTCTGTTTCATATGTAAAAAGCATAGTGTGAAACTATTTCACAAGTGCTTTGGCAGCCCTGTATTTATCTGCAATTATATCGAGTCTCCTACATTTTATTTGAGAAATATAACAAGTAAAATTGAGATAAATTTCTGTTACTCTTATGTTATTATAAAAGCTTTCATTCTCATTTGGTCTTTAGGCATTCTCACTTTCATTTCTGTGTTCTGTACTAGACTTCATGCATAAATTCGCTGCATTTATGTAGCTCCTATTAAATGGAATTCTCTAATACATCTGTTGTTTAATGATTAAGTTTCATCTTGAGCATTTGTTAACAAAAGGCAGACTGAAATGGCGGCTTTCGTAAAGTGGAAGCTTGCTACAAAATTTAAAATAGCAATGAACTGAACTATTTTTTGCATGCATGCCTTGTATAAAACAGGCTACCAGCACAAATGTAAATTTTTCTTAAGCCTAGTGTTACTTTTTCTAAAATCATAAATAAAATTTAATTGCTGGTGTGTGATAATTGGAGTAAATAAGCATCTTGTGCATAAAAATAAGAAAAACGTATCATGTTTTAGGAAATAATCTTGATCGTTAAGTTTTCTCAATGAATCAGTCCCATTGTGGACCTACAAAATTTTGATTTTTAGTAATTTAAGTCAATGAAAAAACTAGAATTTGTAATATCTTAGTTATAAATGTATTTATATTTGTTGTTATGTAAATTTATATTTATTTTTTGTATGACTTGTATTTTTTGCAATGTAAATTAGTATGTACTTTTAAATTTGAGTCTGGTGCATTTTAATTTCATTATAAAAATAGTGGCTTCAGCTGTTAGCAGATATAGTTAATAGCTTTATTGGAAAATATATGAATTAAATATGACAGATGATTTAATTTTTTTCAAAACAGTATGTTAAGTAATAATTTTCACTTTTTTACTAATTAATGTTAATGAACAAATTGTGTTCATAATAAAAATACAGGAAACCCTGTTATCAGCTAGCTGTAGTGTGCAATATTTGTCCACACCATTTTGAATGTTTTTATATTAACACTGAACAAATTTCCAAGTTCGCTGATTTTCTATCTTAATTTAGCATTACTGTTCCCATACATTCCTTTTATATCGAGTACATTTAGTTTTTTTAAGTATATCATTCCTAAATCGTGAATAAATTTAAGGATGAATCTCAAGCTAACATGCCCTTTTCCTTTGGAAACAATTCCAAAAATTATTTTGTACAGAACTTATTCTAGTCACATTTAACTCTTCAGTAATTATAGTATGTTTCTCATCTATTTAAATTAAAATATCAGATGACATTACATCACTGCTGCCACTTTTTGCCATTTCTAAACCTTGGCGACTAGGGTTATCTTTTTAAGCAAAAGAAATTTGGTGACTTCGTTTTTTGAAAATTCACCAAATTTGGTCTTTTTTAACTTTAAAGGGGGCAAAAAAATATGGTTTGGATTTTTCTGAGGGTAGCTATTTTGAAGAATTGGCACCAAGCCGTGGCAACCTTGAAAGAAAAACATCAGAATCTGGTTGCAAGATTGTCTTGAAATCTTCAAAAAATATTTAGAAATTAAAATTTCTTTTCTGTTTCATACTTAATTGGAGCATTTTGTGTTTTAGCCACTTCATTTTATATATGAGCAACTATAATAGGGTTTAAGACTTTTCTTGCTACTATTTTTAAAAATGTATGCTACTATTTCATAAGTGCTTTGGCTGTGAAAGTGGTTTATGCAGTGAAAATATTTAGGAAGGGAAAATTCAGAACCTATTGAAATTTTGAACATTCCATAGCAATTGGAAGATAGGTCTACATTTCTACTTCGTTAAGTCTCAAATTTCATATTTAATTTATGATCATCTTATTTTATGTGCAACTGGAATTAAGGTGATGTAACTTCTCTAAAATTAGATTGTATCCTGAATTTGAAATTTAGATAAATAATCTTACACATTTCAGGAGAGTAATGGAAGTCTATTAGTTTATAGTAATGCTAGAGACCAGTCTGTATTCTAGTTATACATCTGATCCTGATATCAATGATTAAGCTAATTTTCTTATCGAAATCTTTGACCCTAAAATGTTAAGTATATATACAAATATTATTTTCCAACATAAGCTAACTTTTGCAGAAAACTGAGTATAATCTATCTGCAGTTTAATATTTTCTTATTTCACTGCATATATTTAAATGATAATGGAAGTATTGTATGTAGTAACTATTTTAGTGATTGAAATGACTGACAATCTGCATCAGGGATTTTGTGTTGATTAGGTGTTTGAAAACTATTGAATTATTTTTAGGACTAATATCTTGCTGCTCTAAAGCAATAAAGTTTTATAATTAATATTCTATAAGGGACCAGCTTTAAAATAGAATTAAGAATTTCCTTTCATTTTTATACCATTGATGCAACATAGAAAATAGCTCTTGTAACAGGATTCAAGCTTAAAATTTTTAAAGTATGCATATAAAAACGTTTCAAAGCAAGAAACTTTAAAATGAATAAGATCTCTTGTCCTTTGAAATGGGGACACTTAAAATCGCTGTTATAATACTTGTTATGTTCCTTTGTTATGTTTTTTGCACAACTGAAAAATAAAATTTCGAAATAAAATTGATGAGTTTTTATTTAAAAGACAGATCTATGGCTTATGTAAGAAAGTAGTACAAAACATTTTATTTTCTTGATTATATGCATTCTTACAAATTAACATATTATATACACACATTACAAAATCATAAGTAGCATAAAACTTATGTTACAAAAATCTTATCCAAAATTTTGGATAGGACTGTAAATAAAAAAAATCAAAACATTTAAATAAATAAAAAAATGGTTGCTGCAGGTTTCATTTAAAAAAAACACAAGTTTAAACTTCCATGCAAAACAATTTTTGTAAAAACTAATTTTAAGATTATTTGTCTTGCCAAATTGAATCCCTGTGCCTAAATTGCCCTTCTATTGAAAGACATTTTGGATAAATGTCAAACTCATCACTTCTGTAAAAATATTTTTCCCTCAGTTTCTTGAAAATACTCAATTTTCAGTATTCATAAAAAGGCAGTTTCCATACATTCAATAATTTAGATTCATAATCTAACTTGGTATTTGTATTTTCCAATTTTTTCCTCCGTTAACGTTTCTGGTACAATTTATTTCCCCTTTTGTGCACTCGATCACAGTAGGAGGGTAGAGTTTTCGTACACAATGCGTCAGTGAAGTAAAAACACTTAAAATCCGGGAGCAATAAACATGTGCAAATGGTAAGGGATGGACTCCCTGTCCAAAATAAATGCATTTCTTTAAAAACCTTGGAAGTTCTTTTGCTCATGAAATAATCGCAATTTGCTCACTCATCATTGTCTATCTTTCATTTGTAATAAGCACTTCCTGTGATCCAACTCCTCATATGGGTGATCGTCTCGCAAATTGCGGGGTACTCCAGAAAGGTCGACGAAAACTTCATCGGTATAAATGTTTTCATGCAATAGTTGAGGTTCAAAGATGGCCCGCTTCCTTTTTTCAAGTATTTCGTCGATAGCCAGGCGTCTGTCCAGGGTGGCCAAGTTGTTCATGTATTCTGTGGTATTAAGCCTATCCCTTGAAAATAGACGACCTCTTGCCACGTTGCGATTTTCTGAAAGAAAAAGATGACATGAGTACAACAGGATAAATATTTTAGTTCATGAAATTTACATGCTTTGAGGTGCATGAATTCACTACTCGATTTTAACTATCTAGCATTCTAAATCATGATAAAAAAATAAATGCCAAATAGGTATGAGATTACACTATTAGATATCGGCGAATTTTCTCCAAATTATAGAAGGAATCTAATATTTGATAGTTGGAAATTATTCACTTGTATCTAACAAAATAACAAGTGTTTTATTTTGACCACAAATTTCTAAATAAAACACATTTTAATATTTAATTACAAATTTTAAACGTTTAAAAAATCATGGGCAAAAGATTTACAAAGCTCGGGATTCTTAAATATTTTCATATATTTAATATGGAAGAGACATTGGCAGAGAGAGTTGCATAACTTAAGAGCCTTGAATATACATCATATATATTAAAGTGAGTTTTTTGTAATGTGAAACTGGAAATTCCTGCACTGTCCAATTCTCTTGATACATTAAGCATTTCTCTTGTAAACATCTAAAAATTATTCAAAATTACATTTTTATAGCTACGATTGATAGTATATGTGAAGTGTGCACAAAATAATACGAGAATCAGCATTCCACCAGATGCCCTTTTTTTTATTTCAGCCCCCAAACAACTTCCTAACGATAATATTCGGCGTTTAGGCAATTTGTATATCACCCCAATCAGATCCCTAACTCAAGCATGGCACGTCTGGACACAATGACATTCTTGGAGCTTGTTCCTCGTTCCCAGAAGGCACAGACCATGCCAAAATGCCCTTATCCTTCACCACATTTCTTCAGACGCCTGGCGACTTCATTCCCCCAGCAGGAAATAAGTCACTATTGTCCGGAAGAAAGCCTACTTCAGAAGGGTATTGTGGGGGGTAGGTATATCTTCCCCCATATATAAAAAAAGTAAAACCAATAAGGGTAAGCCAAAATATCTTACAAAGCGCTCGCATCAATTAACCCTCCTGGTGGTTTATCTTTGTGTCGAAAACTGACCAGTCTAACGCAAAAACCTGCTCGAAACTGTCATCAGTTTGGTTTCCTGCTAAAATTGACCAAATCACTGACGTGATATCTCGTCGAAACCACTCGGAGGGTTGACCGAACAATTTCATTAGTCTTAGAAATTATGGTGGAGATATATAAAAGGTGAACATTTATCGCAACAAATATTCTTTGTCTATAAATATTATTGTTTTCCTATGAACATCTGCAATTTGTTTACAAATACATATCGTCGACTTAGAACAGAAACTCAACTCTTGACATGTTTTTCGTAGACACTCACAAATCCTTATTTCTATGATGGTAAATACAGACGGAAAGAAGTTAGGAAGATACCGAATACTTTCCAAATGCTTATAATTTGTAATTTTTAACTCAAAAACAAATAGTTCGTCCATAGGTAGCTGCACAATAAAATGTTTGTTTCGTCCGTTATGAATTTCTGCTTCAAACTGCCGATATTTTTTGTTTTCCAAAAAAAATTTTAACACATTTAATTTTGTTCTGATGAATGATCTACTTCGTGACTTTTCACATCAGAACTAAATTTAAGAATCAGAATTTAGCACATTCATTGCAAATTTGCATAAATAAGATAAATTATTTGAATTTAATCAAGTAACAATCAAATTATAACTGAACAAGTAAAGCATACGAGGTTGGAAAAATTTAAATGTTGGTACAAAAATAACGAATCTATAAATGCCCGAATTTGTACTTGAGCGGCATGCATCGTGAGAAACTGCAATTAAGGCTGCGATGAAAGCATTTTATTCCTTAATTATTATATATATAACCTTGGCTCATGCTACAAAAACATTCCTTAATATTGTTCTCTTCAGCCAATAGTGGAATATCCAGGAAAGGAGTTAACCAGCACACATCAGCGAAGTTGGCACGCTAATGGTCCGAGACAAATGTTTGTTTTAGCAATTAGCTGTTCTAGTTGGCAAAACTAAACAGTAGACCAAACAGCGAAAAAACAAACATCTAATGAATTTTGTGTTTCAGAAAATTTCTTAACAAGTTCTTTCGTATCAGCTTCATTAAACAAGTCGATGATCGGAACTCACTAAATGAGAGCACTCTTTAATGCTGAAAGGAGGAATCCATTTGTAAAAGTTGATTTCTGATGTAATTAGCTGACATTTCACGCTTTATTCAGAAACGTCTGGTATCGAGTTAAAAAGTGACACCCTTTTCGTTTTCTTGATGTTGAGTAATTAAAACTAGCTTTGAAGTATAAACTTCGTCATCTGACCATGGTTCAAAATTACGATGTGTTGTCCTCGGTTATTTCCCTTGAGCATTGATACCGGACCATCGCCAATAGCCCGTTGTGTTGTTCGAGTGCGACGTTAATTACCATTACCCATTGAAGTATAAACTATAACTCGAAGGTAGACACTTGAATATATTTCTATTTCTGAAACGACCAAAGTAAATATTGCCTGAAGTCCGTTGGTAGTTGAATTTAAATCGCACAACGAGGTATTGACGACGGTCCGGGATCAATCCCGAAGGGAAAGACCGAGGACAACACCTCGTAATTTAGAACCACGATCGGATAACGAGGTCAACACCTGAGCTGGCACCCCATTCTCCTAACTTCCACGCCGACGGTTATTGCGTTAAGAATTGTGCTGTATTCTAAGGCAGTAAAAATTTCTAGGATTTTATTTCGAAGAGTATCCAAATTTAAGAAATACACTTTTTTTGCCAGAGATCTAGACTTTATTACAAGACTAGAAATGTATTGGATCTCTCAACTAAGCATTTATTTTTGACTACAGACAAAAAATGAATTTTAAACATTGCTGTAAGCATACAAGGTGACACATCCGCATTAAATGAGTGCAGAACCGACTTGACAAGAGCTGTTGCGCAGATGCTTGTAATGACAAACAGCAAGTACACGAATATTGTTTTTCGGTAGGTATTTTTAATCAACGTCGCACACTGGCGCAACACAACGGGCTATTGGCGACGGTCCGGGATCAATCCCTAAGGGGGGGGGGGGAATTTCAATTAACGTCACACTGGAGCAACACAATGGGCTATTGGTGACGGTCCGGGATCACTCCCAAAGGGAAAGATCCGAGGACAACACCACGTAATTTTGAACCACGGTCAGATGACGAGGCAACACCTGAGCTGGCACCCCACTCTCCAAACTTCCACACCACACCAACGTGAGGACGTTTGAGGCCACGACAGATTTAACGTGCACCAGCCCCCTTTGTACACGACGGTGTTTGGCTGGATTCGAACTCGCAACCCTTCGGTTGCTAGTCCGTTACTCTTCCAACCGGGCCACCGCGGCCCTCAATCCCTAAGGGGAAAGATCCGAGGACATCACGTAATTTTGAATCACGGTCAGATGACGAGAAAACACCTGAGCTGGCACTTCTCCAAACTTCCACACCACGCCAACGTTAAGGGCATTTGAGATTTAACGTCCACCAGCCCCCGTGTACACGACGGTCTTTGACTGGACCTAGTTTTGAACTCGCAACCCTCCCGTTACTCTTCCAACTAGGCTACCGGGGCCCTTATGATTTTTAGGATATGTTCTAAAAAAATCAGAAACCAACACTTTCGTACTTTATGGGGTATAGGATTCCAGAACCTCCTCTGGTTTTGCCACTGCACTGTTCTCAAGGCATCACTGCAATTTGTACGAGGTCATTTGTAGCAGGCATGAAGCTAATGTTGCATTTGATGAAATTCGATTATTAAAATACAGAACATATTCAATAGTATTTTGCAAATCTATATTATTCCTACAATTCTAGCTAACGCATGATACAGGGAATGCGTTGTGATTCGGTGAAACATGACTCATTCAAATATTGGTTACGTCGAATGGACCAATATAGCACTCTGAAACAAGATAAGCCATGATAAGGCTCGATTCATGCTCACTTCCACTTCAATAACTTTTATCACGCACTCTGAATTCAGCTGTCCACTGCGTTTTAATATGGACTGCTAAGTGAAAGCGTTTTATTGACATTGTGTAATCTGAAGGTTGTAAAAAACGTACAATCGCGGAATCAATTCAATCAGATAACGGTGGCATCTAATGGATCGAGATTAAGTGCTTGCGAAGTGGATAAGAGATTGCAGAATTCTCAATGACGTTTATATCCACGTTATGGGGGTCTAATCAAGCCCCACAATAAAGGGGGTTGATCGCCAGCCAGGCCTCGGTACCATTGTACCAGGGCCTGGGAGACATGGAAAATTTTCGTGCTAAATGGATAGTTTATTTTCAAGGATAAAAAAAGTGCAAAAGCTGTGCTAAGGAACAGAGAAAAAATTACAAATATGCGTAGGTTCAACAAGAGTAGTACTTGGGTTGGTCGATTTGGGGTTTAAGGCAGAAGGGCCATATTTGGTCAAGCTGCGCCAAACACAAGACAGACAACGTCAAGTAATGGATAAACACACAGAAAGGAAATTTTACTGACAGAAGAGAGAAGTGCACTCACAGTAAGTAACGAGAATTGAACCTGCGCCGCCTACAGCTCACAGGCTGCTTGCGGAGTGTGCAAAACCACTGGGCCACGGCGGCCCCAAGAGTACTTGGGAAACACAATGGCAATTCACGAAGGACCCATCATCTCACCGGATACAGGGAACCTGGAGATGAGGACATTTTTGTTCTGTAACATGCAGTTTGTTTTTGTGTTTAAAAGGTTGTATCTTTCCATAAGCACTTGTGATAAAGCTGTTCATGCGAGCAAAGAAAGGAAATAAGAAAATATATATATTAAAACTGAATAATATACTTAAAAACTTAAATGGAAATTCAGGTCTTTTTAAGGCTTGCGAGAACCTTACACCAAAACCGAAATTTTGGTACTCAGTTCGATTCTCCCAGGGTGCATTTCTCTCTTCTGTGTCATCAAAACCTTGTGTGTATGTCCATTTACTTGACGTTGTTTGGTACAGCTTGGCCAAATATGGCCCCTTAAACAGAAAAATCCAAAATCAATCAACCCAATTCAGAATAAAGATGTGACATAAAGAGTTACAGTTCAACTTCTGGAAGGTGCCGCAGCAGAGTCGAGGATTAGCAACAGGAGGTTGCGAGTTCGAAACTAGATTCAAAGAATGTCGTGTACGTAGGGGGGACACGTTAAATCCGTCGAGGTCTTAATTGTCCTCACGTTGGTGTGGTGTGGAAATTTGGAGAAGTGGTTGCCAGCTCAGGTGTTCACCTCGTCATCTGACTGGTTCAAAATGACGAGGTGTCCTACGATCTTTCCCTTTGGGATCAATCCCCGGATCATCGTCAACAGCCCGTTTTGTTGCTTCATTGCGACGCAAATCCACCTACGTATTATCTGATTTAAAAAGGATGGGAAAAGATGAACGGTACCGTGTAACACATGCAAGTGAAACACCAACCTGTTCTCATCCCATGCGCGTTCCACTTTCCCAGATGGTCCACCCCGCTGATCCCGAAACCGTGATTCACCGAGAGGCAAACCGCAAGACTCCAAAACCCAGACGGGAACCGCAGAACGAGACGCTACAGATAACGGGATTGAAACTGAAAGCTCAGTGGGAGATGAGAAAAATGATGGAACGAATCGAGCACTTCACTTAAGATTTCTTTCAATAAAAACTGAAAAAATCAGGCGTAAGAAATGGACGTGGGTAATTGAATTTGCGTCGCACTTGAGCAACACAACTGGCGTTGGCGACATTAAAAAATGGACAGACCGAAGAAAAAATTAGGTAAATTTGACCTAAAAATTAAACTTCTTGCATATTTGTATTTACAAATGTTTGATCGAGAACGTCCTTCGGTTGGTTCGTTGTTTTTTTTTATTTATGGCGCAAGGGCCTTATTTGACAAAGCTTTGTCAAGTATGTCACAAGAAACGTCAAGTAAACACAAGAAACGTCAAGTAAAAAATGTGAGAGGGATTGGGGAATAGAGTAGTGAGAACGTCCTTCGGTTTGATCTAAATTTGGAGTATTTCAGACACTTCAATTGAGTGTAAAACAAGTAGGATCATTTAGACTTCTGTACCCCTGTAGGCAACCCATTTTTGCACTTTTTCCGCATTTGCCGTTCTTATTACCCCACTGTGATCACAAGTAGGGTTACCAGACGTCCGGTATTTCGGCGCGTTGTCCGTATTCCACCGAAAATTATAAATTTTTCAGGTTTTCCAGAGAAATCATCAATTTAATCCAAATCTTGTATTATTTAACTCGCTTTGTGTACAAAAACTGTGTTAGTCGGTAACGGCTAACTCGGCAATTTAGTTGCCAACTGTAAGTTGTGTGAAAAGACTTTATTGGGAGTTGTCCCTCTTGGGGACAACATAATTATAGTTTACCGAGATAATGAGAGGCATTTTCTGTAAAGTTAATGTAGGCGGCAGAAGCGTTTCCTGTGCGTATTTCGAACGTGACGCCAGTTGGCTTGTTTTTCGAATACGATTTCAGCACTTCGCCAATAAAAATTCAAAAGAATAAATTCCGAATTGATATATGATAGTTGATTGGTCAAAACAATTAGATTAAACGCCAAACGTTGCCCAAACGACGATAAACTACATTTCAAGCTAACCCCGATGTGTATCATGTGAGAGCCATTTGGACAAAAGTAAAATTTTCGCAGACCGTCTGGTTTGTTAACACTGCAAATTCTCACATCTATTTCTTGTCTACACAATTGTTTTTACACGAATATATTATATAAACACATTGTAAGCACAATATGTGCTGTACAACTGTATTGAAAACAGGCAAAACGCAGCTTAAAGTAAAGGTTAAAACAACGAACGACTAAGAACATCGCATATCGTTGGCGTAGAGCAGAAATCCATAAACCGACATTTTTTCGGAAACACTAAATGTTGATTTTCATGATGAGAAAAAAAAATGTTATCTATTTCAAAAATATTTTTCTATTCTTCATTTACGTAGACAAATAAATGCACAGAGGGTAAGCGCATGACTTTTTCTTTGGCATCCCACAGAGCTTGGTGAGGTCCCGGGACAATTGTTTAAAGGATATATCTTTCAAAACTATCATAATTTTTTATCTAAAAACAGTTCTTAAACATCTGCATATTAAAATGTTTGTTTTGTCAGTTTTTGAGTTTCTTGTCTAAACCAACGATGTATTGATTCGAATAAGGTCAAAAACCCACTTGCCATCATTTGATCGACGCTGCGAGGACATTACTGCCCACAAACACGTTCGTTACACCCACATAGAGGCAGTTTCGTAACATCAGAATTAATTACTGTCGTTATCCCGACTAGTCAGACATAATACAGATTGACCAACAGTAATTAAAAGCTAGACATAACTCACAAGGAGGGGTCAATGCACGAGAGCAGGTTACACTACCCAAGTTTTATGTTCCACATAACTATACAATTAAAGGAATTTTTGATCGCGTAGAAAAATCGCGTTAAGTGTTGGAAAACACTTAACGCGCTCTCCAGTGCAATGTTTGATGCATTGGAGAGCATTCCTAAGTGTAGGAAGTTTCTTTTACGGGGATGAGTTACTTAATTGGTAGAGGATTAGCAACCAGAGGGTTGCGAGTTTGAAATTCGATCCAAACAAAGACCGCCGTGTACAAGGTGCTAGTATACGAAAAATCTGTCGCGGCCTCAAATGTACTCACGTTGGCGTGGTGTGGAAGTTTGGAGAGTGAGGTGCCAGTTCAGGCGTTGATCTCGTCATCTGATCGTGGTTCAAAATTATGAGGTATTGTCCACGGATCTTATCATTCCGAATTGATCCCGGACCGTCGCCAATAGCCCCTTGTGTTGCTCCAGTGAGACGTTGATTCAATTACTTACCTACCTATTGACGATATTCAGTTTTGATTTTCCATATAACGACATGCTGAAATTGGCCGTTCAAGTAACAAGCCAAATTTTCACACAAATAACGAATGGGGCTACCAAACCACAAGCTTCACAGAAAAACTCTCATGGACAGTAATCAAAGACCTAGACTTGACGACTATTTGAATTTGGTGGTCTTTATTTTTCTTTTCGACTTTTTCTGTTTGGGATCGTAGTATTGCACTTACATATAGTTCGGAATGATAATTAGGAAGATAAACAGACGATTGGAATTTGATTCATACAAAAGAAAATATACAAAAAACTTTGTCAAAAGTAACGACGATGCCGAAAACACAAGCCAACGTGTCGTCATCACAAAATTTTAAAGTGCGACTAACGCGCGACAGCTAATTTCAAATCCTGCATCATTCCGGAAGGAACAGCAACAAACCCTGTTACAAACGGTCACGTTCGGTTACCAAATACCAACCTTTTTTACAGTTCAATTACCACTAAAAGGGGAACATTCCAATTACGCCAGAAAAATACTCCAATTATCTCACACCACCACCAGCAGATTCGCTAATTCCCCGAAAACACCCAACTCTGAGGTCACAACAGCAACAAGACATGCATCATTCTTTAAGTGCTCGCTCCGTCAAACCACCGAGACCCACACTACAACTCATAACTCAAAAATAACTAACAAGACCGGACGCGGTTGACAACTCAGCGGGAGGGAATCCGTCCTTAGAAAGGAAGAAAAGATAAACCAGGAACAAAAAAAAGCCTGGTATCAACTTCTACAAACAAACCTCGTCCATGGTAAGGATCCTCATCGTGCACTATTAGCCAGACAGACTGACGTGGTGTTCATATTACTTAAATGCCCGGGGTGTCCCTTCATCTCCATCTTCACTTCATCCAATCTTTTTCTTCTCTTTTTAACTCTTTGGTGTTTATTGAGGATAGACCTCTCGTATTCAGAGTGGAAAAAGAAAAGAAGACCAGAGCCGTGAGCGCATGAGCCGAGGGGGTACAGGAGGTCAACGAGCTGGCTTCTAAATGGCTCGGTTTTGTGTTGATGAACAGTGTTCTCTTTCCTCTTCCTACAAGCCTTGGAGCAGTGTGGAATGCTTCTTTCATCAGTTTTCAGCCTTGTGGAACGGAAAATTGTTAAAGGTAGCTTGTGAGGAATGAGGTTATTCAGTTATGAGGTTTGGAAAAGGGAATGCGATTTTTTGCATAAATTTGTGATAAAGGAAGCTAATAATCTGGTGTCAGATCGGTTACAGTTCAATCTAAATGCACTGCAGGAAAAACTTTGAGTGTTTTGACCAAGAAAAACTGCTTCAAGAATTCACTTGCTTGTGTCGTTCAATCAACTGAATTCTTCAAGTTCCAAAACCAAGCTTACTTTCAAGGTATGTACACTTATAAAATCTGGTTGATTGGTTCTCCAATGCAATAAGGTACAGTAAAAATCATAACAAAAGCATAAACCGCGCAACAAAAAAGATTTAACATTAAGAGAAAACATTTTCAGAAGAGTTGGTTATTATCTCGAAATACATGGGTTTAGAGCAGCTTTCATCAGGTAAAAGGGTAAAGAATGCATAAATACAAGGATAAAAATGTAAAAACTGAAATACAAATTTCAGTTTTTAGTCAGCACTGGAAAAGTCGTAAAAATAGCAGATGCACTCCTTTGTAGCCAATGCTTCATGATTTCGAATATCCCCACCGAGCTGTACATTGCTTCAAGCGGTTGGTTGATTTGGGTTTCATGGCAGGACAAGCTGCGCCAAACGCAAGATAAAAAGTAATCCAATAAAACCGGCAAAATAGTCAAAATGACAGCCAAGTCAACCATAATAACACTTTACAAGGGGAGCCTCACCTCTGAAGCGGTAACCGCAATGAGGAACGGGGAAGCAAAAAGGCATCACAACAAGGAATAACATATTCAAAAAGTCTCCAAAACTCCCCTTCCCAAAAGACCCCTCAACGAGAACAAACGTACAAATGCACCACTGAAGAGTTCCATTCACAACACACTCAAGGTTCTCAGAGGGGTTGTCAATTAACACCACTCACTGTCACTCGTGAGGAACGATTCAAAGAATCCCAGAGGCTAAAACGTAACAGCGTTTGACGAGTGTCTATTTGGCCAAACAGCGGCAAGTAAATAGACATACACGCAAAAGTTTTACTGACAGAACAGAGAAATACATTCAAGGAGGAATAGAACCTGCATCGCCTACAACTCGTAGGTTGATAGAGCAATGGACAAACCCACTAAACCACGGTGACCCCATGTCACGTAAAAGGAAAAATCATGCATCAATACAAGGATAAAATGTTTTTATGACTGATACAAATTTTAGTTCTTAGCATGATCAGAAAAAATAGTTAAAATAACAGATGCACTTTGCAGTCAGTGATACATGCATATGAATACCCCAACGATCTGCACATTACAAGGAATACCACACAATTAAAAGAGTCCCCACTATCTCCCCTTCCCCAAAAGACCCCACAGCGAGTACAAACGCACCACTGAAGAGATCCACCCACAATACACTCGAGGTCCCCAGAGGGAACGGCAATTAACACCACCCACCAACTGTCACTCGTCAGGAACGATTCAAAGAATCCCAGCGGCTTATACGAAGAATAACAGAGCGTTTGACGAGTGTCTATTTATAGAGAGATTATTCCGGATAACTTTTTAGAAGGGGAAGGAGAGGCCGCTTCCGGTGCGATGCCTCGACAAGTGATGAAAAACACCCGTTGTGACAAGCGTGCCATCTCTGCGGAAGACATCGACTTGAATGTTTTTATCTGCTTCTTTGTATCCACTAATCCGCCTCGCCAGAAAAGGTAACGACAGATTTCGGGGTGGTCCACTATGACCGAAATAGATTGTGCACCCCATTGATGGGCAAAAAATTATCACCCACTCCTTAAGTACCATCAGTCAGCTATGTCGAAATATTTCAAGACAGCATTTATGTCGACTTCAAACTGAATTGAGTAGATATAATTAGACCTCGAATGGCAAGAGCTAAAAATCACATATCTTGAAAATTCTGACTCGTAAGTCGACGATATGATCTATTGACAGTAAATGACGACTCTCATATCTTAAACGAAAATTTCACCAATAAAAAATATTTTTCAAACATAATTAAAACAGGAACTCAACACTGATAGGCAGATGTATTCTCAGAGAAAGGTAGGTCGGTGGGAAGTTGAATTTACGTCGCACAGGAGCAACACAACGGGCTATTGGCGACGGTCCGTAATCCATACCGAAAGGAAATATCCGAGGACACCTCGTCATTTTGAACCACGGTCAGATGACGAGGTCAGCACCTGAGCTGGCAACCTACTCTCCAAACTTCCACACCACGCTAAACGTGAACATTTTAGGCCACAAGATTCAACGTGCACCAGCCCCCACTTACACAATGGACTTTGATAGGATCGAGTTTCGAAACCCTCAGTTTGCTAATCCGCTACTCTACCAACTGGTCTACCGCGGCCCCTCCCAGAGAAAGTATGACAGTAGTTTAATTCATCCATTCAGCCACTGGTTTAATTCATCCATGTTTCAAATTTCCCACCGCAAATATTTGATTTATTTAAGCCGCCTTTGAAAGTGCGACCCCATTTCCATAATCTGCGTTACCGATAAGTTTTAATTCGAAATTTCTCAAAAATAAGCTCATTAAACGCTTTAAAAACACCACGTGGTTAAAAAAATGGATTTAAACGCATTTCATACATTAAATAATTACTTGAAAAATATCCTGTGAACTTGATAAACAAATATTTAGCCCAGAGGTGGTAAGAGTTCAAATAATCAAAGGACTCAGAGTTCAAATTATGAAAAGAATTTTTATACTTTATTTTCCAGTGGAAAGTATATAAAGCGAGAATAATTAAAAGTAAAAAATTAAGAACGTAAAAATACCTTCCTCCAGTTAATTTAAAATCGAACTTCGCCTCCTCCCCCCCCCCCCCCCAGGAATACACACTCACTTCGAAAATCTAACATTCCGAAATGCTCTGCTCTCATTCGCAGAAAAGGCATGTTCGAATACTTCAGGTAGCAACAAAAAGGTTTTGATTCCAATTTTCGTGTAACTGAAAAATGGTTCTAATTTGGTAAAATAAGAATAAAAATCTGCCAAAACTGAACGCCATTTAGAATGAAAGTACAATTCAATGCTAATATGAAGTTAGTTTTGTTACATTATTCCAGTTTTCAATCTTTGAAAATTAAAGTGTATTCAAAGACCACGTGAGACAAGCAAATAAAATTCACTCCATGACTGCGAATTCAATCTCTTATCAACAGCAACGCACACAGAATTAATTCTTCCATATACGAACCACGTCTGCACTTCGCTTTCACGATGTCTGGAGGCAAACAAAACCACAGGCGCAGACCTCGAAATCCATTTACCACGCTACATCCATGCTCAATTGGAGCTAGAAAAGCGAGTGCTTTGTTAATTTCTCATGGCATTGGAGCAACAAAAGCTGCATCTGCAAATCTGACCTTCGATCTAAAACTCCCGTTAGACTTGGAAGATAAGCAATCACGTTGTTTCGGTGCTCAGCAACGCAGATCCTATACACACAAGGAACAATACGTGAAATTAATTTAAGACGTGGTTAATTGTGTAGGATGAGTTGATTGCCCGCTCATTTCTTTTGAGAGCACTTTCTAATGCGATCCTTACACACGGTCACTGACCTATTGAGATCGTTTCAACAATGAAATACTTCAGAAAGGGTCTTTTATATTCCAGCGGGTTGTGTTGTCTTGTTGCCTTGATAGGACGAGGGAATAACGTTTTTCGACAAAACTTGTAAGCTTTTAAAAGGAGATAACAGATCATTGCTCCTGGGGAGGGCTTTTTTAGTCGCTTTACTGTTCTACTTTGAACTCGGACAATCGCAAAAATGAGATTTTACGTGCGTGATTTTTAGATACCTCAAGATAAAAATAACTGATTTTTGGTGACAAATCCTATCTTGCCAACTAAAAGGGGGGGGGGGATTTCACGTGAAGTCGTACTTGCTGAGCAGATGAATAAAAACCGCAAAAAATTTTACTCGCCAAATACATTCCACGGTCGCCAATGGGAATTGCGATATAATTATATTTTGTGAATTGAATAAAAATACTTATGCGCACAGTAGAATTGTCTTCCGTGTTAAGCGATTATCAAATGTCGAAGACGTACTTACCCATGAACCCCACGCAATTTTAAATTTTCGGACAGTGGCCTCAATAAGTAAAAACATTTGTGAATTTATCGAAAACAGTCCGAAAACTCATCCACCCATGAATATTATTTTCACGAACTTTCATCCCAATCAAGAATTACTCAAAGACAAAATTAAAATAACAGTGAGGTATTACCCACCGAATAAATTATTATGCAATTCAAAACAGACAATGAGAAATGATATGGGGTCAAATACTTCGTTGGAAAAAGATTTAAAATCAAAGAACAATTTGATTTTGTAGTGATAAATAAAACAAAAACTAATATCCTAAAAATATTCATCAACTCTCTTGTGTTAACAAAGAAATGTTTTGGTGTTTCGTTACAATTTGTCAGAAAAATTCCACAAAAAATAAATATTTTTCCGTTTGAAATGAGTTCCTAAAACCTTAGAAAAGGTTCAAAGAACTGCAAAGATTTTATCGGAATACCACGCGCAACAGATTAATATTATTATCAACGATATTAACTTTCGCTTACTCTGCACACATACAGTGAAGTAAATATTATTCAGAACGCAAAACGTTGTATTTGTACAGCGCTTTCCTATTTACACACAAGATAGACTCGAAAAACAGCTGCATCGTATTTCACGCCATTTTTCTTCTTCTCCCAACAAAAACTAATGTTTTCAGTAAACGACTGAAGCGAGAAACAAGGTAATCGAAAACGCACGTTGTGGATTGTCAGTTTACTTAGAATTTATAAAAAGACTACGGAAACCTGAAAAAGAACGCTTCTGTCAGAAATAAGCGATCTGCGTTGACCCACATGGAAAAAACCAGGTACTTACGGGAAATCACGGCAGTTAAAGGAAGATCGCGTGGTGATCAAATTCAGTCTTTTGGGAGGGGATAAACGTGATTATGTGATCCTATTCCCCGGTGCTTTAGCTCTGCAGTAATGAAGCCATCCAATGAAGAATGTTATAAGTTGTCACCAATAAATAAAATATAATGCACTTTGCTTCGTGTGTCAAATAAAAATTATGAATGTATTCTGGCATTTCCGCAGTCGATGAAATACTTTTTTGAGTAACGGCGAGCGACCTATATTATAAAAATTAGGTTAATTCTTGATCACTTGAGCTTTAGATTTTTGAACAAAAGATAAGTTATTTGGAATTTTAAAAAGTGTTGATTCGTTTTCAATGCACTAGAAGGGCCACTTTTTTAATTTTTCAGGCTAGAAATTCTCAAGTTTTAAAAAATCCAAACATTGCAAGAGTTTATCCACTATTCCAAAGGACATGTTGCCTTAAACTCTCAAGTTTTTCCCCGCTCATTCCTACTCATCTGACAGTTCAAAATTATGTGGTATTGTCCCCGGATTTTTCCTTTCGGGTTTGATCCCGGACCGTTGCCAATAGCCCGTTGTGTTGCTCCAGTGCGACGTTAATTAAATACCCATTCATTCCTAAACAATTGGAAATTGTTTGGATCCTCTTGAATTGCTTGTTTTCAATATATTTTTAAAGGATCATATTTCTAACTTATCACAGATTTGCTAGGAGTCCTATTCAAACGCTCTACACCTTCACTTTTGAGAATATTATACATCTTTGCTATGAGAAGGATTTTCTGCGTAAACAAATAACCAGACAGTGCGAAGATTTTACTTCTGCTGTCCACAAATGCTCTCTCATGATACGTATAGGGGTTACCGTAAGTAGTTTATCGTCGTTTTGGTGTTGATGCTGGCTTCTTTTGATATGTGAAGCATATATCAATCTGGAATTCATATGTTGAAATTTTTGTTGGCGAAGTGCTGATATCATATTCGAAATACAAGCCAGCTGATGTCATATTTAAAATGCGTACAAGAATCACATATAGCTGCAGAAACACTATCGCCAC
Source organism: Meta bourneti (assembly GCA_933210815.1). NCBI lineage: Eukaryota > Metazoa > Arthropoda > Arachnida > Araneae > Tetragnathidae > Meta > Meta bourneti. The sequence continues at coordinate 26,507,284 of OW119928.1, forward strand.
CTATATTTATCTTGACAGAAAATGCTACTCACTGATTGGACCGCGGTAGCCAGGTTAGAAGAGTTGCTGATTAGCAACGGGAGGGTTGCGAGTTAGAAACTCGATTCAACCAAAGACCGTCGTGTACGTAGGGGGGGGGGCTGGTGCACGTTAAATCTGTCGTAGCCTCAAATGTCCTCACGTTGGTGTGGTGTGGAAGTTTGGAGAGCAGGGTGCGAGCTCAGGTGTTGCCTCGTCATCTGACCGTGGTTCAAAATGACGAGGTGTTGTCCTCGTGTATCTTTCCCTTCGGAATTGATCCCGGAACGTCGCCAAAATCCCTTTGTGTTGCTCGAGTGCGACGTTAATTCAACTTCCCCTTCTCTCCTAGATTAACCTATGAGTCACGATTAGAGTGTTGGTCCAGGTTTAAGAACATTTAATTTTTTGCTGACCCACAAAATTTTTTCATGACACTTGACCTCAAACAAGTACCATTGATCTTGGTTTTTGAATGCTGTAAAATAAATTATGAAGTGTTCTTGTCTTTCAATACAAGAACCTTTTCAAGGACTTTCAGCAAATGTCAAGGCTTTTTGAGGACCCTTATCACGATCAAATGCGGTCCACTAAGGTTTGAAAAAGTTGACTGGTGTCTTGTGGTCATTATTCATTGTGTAGGTGACAGCCCACCCGCCTTCAGTTCATTCACATTTTTATATGCAGATTGGTGAGTCGAGCATTGCATTGTCCAAGATCTATAATGCTCTTTAAACGGTCCCGATTGCATATAAACTTCTAGTTGTATCTGATTGAAATCGAAACATCAACCGTATCTGAATTGCTTCCGTCCTCAAAATAATTAGCGACATCCTCCTCTTGTCATTCGAATCACTGCTTGTTTTCAACGCAGCAGGAATTCGACGTTAAGTGAAAGGTCGTAAAATTTATCTCTGGCAATGTCGGGAACAGATAGGTGAAATGGGTATAAGTAGTAACTACAGAACCCCAAAACGAAGATCTGCCGTTAGGATAGAAAATTTCGTTATCAGCGAATGGGTGGTCTCAGAAGTGGAGATAAATTGAGGACGTTTCAGTGGGACACAGAGGTTTAACTTAGCTTCTTTTTACACTTCGTATTTCGTTCAATAATGCAGAGGGCTGCAAGTTTTAGTTCCATTCTCAAATTGATTTATTTTATTTTGATTCATTGATTTTATTGTCTCGTAGAAATAAATAAAAAATTCAAAAGAACATGTAAAGATTTATTTGTAGAAAAGAGAAATACTACAAAGCAAATAGAAGTGGAATAGGAAGGAAGAATAAATACTAACTAATGTAAAATTATAATACATAATATAATAGTAAACATCGTTTGGTGTTTTAGGATTGGTTACAAGTAGTTTCTAAAAAGTTCTATAATGTGATGCCATTACCAAAAATACAAAATGAAATGTTAAAAATTTAAATGGAAAAAATCGTCTGCCATCCAAGACCTATGGCATTTTTAAAAGTGGAATTCTTTCAGTTTCCGTTCAGTTATTCATCGTCTGCACAATTCAGCACGTGGTAATATTTTTACAAAATCAAAGATTCTGCATCCTATTTATAATAAAGATCCACAAGTGCTTAAAAAATAGTCGTTTTTCATCTGTGCAAGTTAAACATTGAGTACTTGGTTTTTTTGGTACACATTTGTATTTCATAAGTGGCATGCGCCATCGAACCTAGTATTAGGAATGGAAATGGGGCTAAAAGGCTTGTGTGCTTTGTAACTTTTTAAACAGTAAGAAAACAGCAAATTACAGAATAAATTCTTTTACACTTCTTGCCTTTCTGGAAAGGCTGAAAGGACCGATGATGCATTTTGTGTGTCGTACATCAAAGACAAAATGTTTAATTGCACTTCAATAAAAAAAAGGAATAGTTTAAAGTTTGATAGTCACGAGAAAGACAAATATATATATAATTTTGATCTATAAAAAACTAGCGCCGCGAGCGTTTTTATACATAAACCATTCAAGTTGGGTCGTGATTATGAAAGGGATTTTCAAAAACTGGGTCTTTCCCGCAAAGATCACACGAGTCAAATGCTTGAAAAAAAAACATTCTATTCATTTAGGATTCATTTTTAATCGTCTTAACACAAATAAGCTTTTTAAACACCAAATATGCGCAGATTTTCTAAATCGGCTTCAAAGTCGCTATTTTTACATGCGTTGCCTAAAATCTCACGAAACTGGAAGTAGCAAATGCGCATCCCAATTCCTGCTTGCCGCAAAATACTACAACAGATGTTTTTGATTCCATTTTATCCCAGACAGAACTCCGAAGAGGGGTGCTGGCGGACAACAGTATTGATTCACTCCTGCATCCCACGCAAGACTCGTATATCGATTTTTTAAGTGGTATGCTTCACAGACATCGGAAAACTTTTTTTCAAAATTTCGCTCTCGGTTCATCTGTTGATTTTGTGAGAGCGATCCCGTCGACATCACAGCTGCCTCTATCCAGATGTAAGTTCGATTCAGCAAAAGCGGGGATACTACTCAGTTTTCATGTAACACAATAAGCTCTAAACTGATGAATATCAAATTAAGAGACAGGTGGGAGGTTCACAAGAATATATAAAAAATTCACCATCAAGTACTTGATAAATCGTTAAAAAAATCATTATTGGGATAGTAAAATCTTTCATTCTAAATCTGTGATACACCATGCATGTCTCGTGAAAAGACAAGGTGTTTGTATCTTAAAAATTTGTGTGAACATTTAACTAAAATGAAAATTAAAATTCACATGAAAAATTTATTGGTCATAAGAAATTGAATTGTAACCAAAAATGTGTTGGTCATAAAAAATTTAACTGTAAAATTTGTTTATCTTAAAAAATTCGATTATGGCCAAAAATATATTGATCTTCAAAAATTTAATGACCAAAAATTTAAGAATGACCAAAAATTTATTGGTCTTCAAAAATTTAATTATGACCAAAAATTTATTGGTCTTAAAAATGTAATTATGACCAAAAATTTATTGGTCATAAAAAAGTTTTGAAGCAAAATATTTTATACAAAATAATTTTTCTATTTTTATAGAATATAAATATATTTTATGAAAAATTTTGAATTTTTTTTGTAAAAATCATGTCTGAAAATTTTAAAAAACATTCCTAGTTTAAATGCTGTTAACTTTCTAACATTTGCTGATATTTTTCTAAAATTTTGCTTCTTTTGATTAAAAAACCCCGCAGCAATGAAATAACCATCGAAATTAATTGAACACCCTGAAATTTAACAAGGCTTAAGTAGCTTCCACTCAGCAATAAATATGTGATAACCGAAGAGCTCTGCATACTTCAGCAACACAATGAATGACAAACTATTATGTCATCCGAAAGGTCCTTCGAAAGCCAACCACACCTATTCTTCAATAACCGAATCAAAATACCAAAGACAATCGAAATCCAATATGAAAAAAGAAATAAATATTCAGCCAATGTCAGTTTAGATATCCAGGGCAACCAGATTCACTCTTGCTCCACTCAGGGTCGAAACTTGAGTACTTGCACTCAAATGGGAGAACGAAATGGTTGGAAAATATTTTTATCTGCCGTGGAGCTGAACAATGGCCATGTAAATGGACCATTGAATGCGGGGCATATCCGTTTTATTTCATATTTTTATGCACCTTATCGTGTGGGTCTAGACCCGATATAGGGCAAGGCTGAAGAAAAGAAGGAAATGTTATCACTTCCCACCAGGTTATGTCTTGCTGAATTCATTTGCCTACGCTCTTTGATTGTTGCGAAAGCGATCAAATGAGAACGTTAAACTATCTGATTTAATGGGCTCATCTATCTCTGAATTATATCACAAGCGTACTCATGAGAAAGTAAGAAGATTGCATTTACCATGACTAGAACATCGTATTATGTGTTAATAGGTCCAGAATATGATTATTACTGTTGTGCTTAATATGAAATGATGCCACTAAAATGCGAGTGTTTACTCTTTGAAATCTCGATTGCAACGACCAGTGTTATTAATTTATACTACATATATTCTAAAATATCAATTACATTTATTTTTAACGTTCTTGTTTACAGAATTTAAGTTCTCAAATTTTGTCAACAGAAACAAATTATTTGCGTTTTACTACCACTTTCATATGCCTCTTCCTTTTCCTGATGTGACAGTATTTTCCAGTCAATCTTTGCTACGTCAGTTACGAAAGCTATGTCACAATTCCAGTGTACCAACCACATTGATGAGTTGGTTGGTTGCTTCGGCGTTTTAAGGCACAAGGACCATATCTGGTCGAACTGCTCCAAACACAAGTCAAGTAAAAAATGAGCGTAAAAAAGAGGGATTGGGGAACAGAGCAGTGGGTTGTTGGTTGAATTTGGCCAAGCTACGCCAAACACAAGACAATGTCAAGTAATTGTGAAAGAAAGGATGGAGAGAAGAAAGTAGAGGAAGATTGCATGGGCATCCTGGGGTCGCGATCCTCATGTTTACCATAGGTAGTAAGCCCATGGGAAGAGAATAGATCACTTGAGTACCTCGGGTTCGTGAAGTTTGTACACACCTAAAGATGTGGCCCCGAAGGGACACAGTAGTGAGATGAAAGCAAAAAAAGATTGTTTGGGTATCCAGGGAGCATGACTCCCGTGTTTATTACATTAAAGACAGTAAACCCCATGGGAAAAGAGAAGATCCCTTTTGAACCTCGGGTCCGTGAAGCCCATACGCACCTTATTGAGATGTGCCCCTGAGAGTCAACATTGCTCTGGGAAAATCACAAGTTGTTTTTATAGAAATAGCCTTATATTGAAGTTGGCTGATTCTTTCTATTGATTAATCGTTTTTGTTATGCATTCGAATATGTACTTATCCGATACTTGAAAGCACTCGAATACCAAATATTCGATTCCCAAAAGTAATCGGTTCTATCCATCTCTCGGTATTCTCTTGTTCATTGCAGTTGGCCCACACCCATGGGCGGAAAACAATCCCATGGCCAAAAGCAAGAACTTAAGTTTCCCTTTCTTCGGGAGGCATTCCAGGGATATCTTTTAGCCACAAACCACGCCCCACATTAGCTGCGGGTTTTTCCTGTTCTGCTTTCCCAAGCTATAATAATTTCTATCATCTCTTTAACGGCGCAAGATGCGAAATAAGAATCCGGCGGACTGGTTTCGTAGACCAGATTACGTGCCACTTATGTAGGTCAGGGCTAAGCATCCTTTGTGGATGTCCAGCGACATTTCGTCATGTGGATCGCAAGTGGAAACAGATGCGTACGCCTGTACTTAGGGGCCCACCTAACTGGTATTTATGGAGGGGTTCTTTTAAAGTATGGGGTTCGCGTACTTTTGGCAATCTATCAGGAAGTACTAAACATTTAGGACACTTGGGTAACTTCGATTTTCAATCTCTTTCACGTCTCGATTTTTAAGAAATTTTTCCTGTTCGGAGGACATACTTCGTCAGAGTTCAACTTTCATATTTAATACAACCTACATTTTTACTGTCAAGAATAATTTGAAAATAATACACAGAAATGGAAATAAGCTATTCTACGGCAGGTGTTCCCCAACCTTTTCTATGAAGTACCACCTTCCATGTCTAAATTATCTCAAGAAAATAGGTTATGTGTTTTTTGTTTAAATTCTCTTAGGGATATTTAAAAATCTTAGATTTTGAGAGGAAAATAAAGAAACTATTTCTCATACTAAAAATTACTTTTAGAGAGAAATAATTTATTTTACATGCTCGTGGATTACTGATTACTGAATTGATCTAAAGACTTAGGAAATCTGAAGCGAATGGAAAATACAGTGCATTAAATTTGTCTGAAACTATGAAAATTAAGAAGTTTAATAAAATTGAAAAGAGGGAATTTCGGTTTACAACAGAAAATGTAACTTTCTAAAAATAACCACAAATGTGTAAAGGTTGGTCGGGTTTTACGGCGCAAGGGCTATATTTGGCCAAGCTGCGCCAAACACGTCAATAATGAACATACACACACAAGGAAAGTTCTACTGCCACAGAAGAGAGAAGTACACAGATGAAGTACAGGATTTGAACCTGCGTCATTTACAACTCGCAGGTTGCTAGAGTAATGGACGAACCCACTGAGCCCCAGAGAGTAAAGGAAGAGGTACGAGTTTGTGCATAGTCCCTTCTCCAAGTGGTTTCGACGAGATACCTCGTCATCAAGACATTGCTGAATTTATCAAAATCTGGTCAATTTTGCTATCGACGAACCTCGTCCAAACAACCACCAGGAGGGTTAAATATTGAGTACAAAGGGTTGCCCTTGGCACCTGTCCCATTCAATTAAAGGGCCCGCTTGCGAAACAAGTAGCGGTCTGGTAGCTCCCCCGGCACCTTCTGTTCGCTCGACTCCCACATCCGGGTTCATAGCCCCTTTACATGGCGACCCTAGTTCCGCGTGAGAACGCGCCCCAGCAACAGACGGGTTTACAGCCGAGTCCAAATCCCTGGGGTGCACAATTTCTCCAGAGGCCACACAGTTCGACCGAGTCTCCAGCGATGCGTGAATGCAACGTGTGGGCCAAAGGTTGATTCTCCCAGAAAAGTCCCTCAAATGAGGGACGAAAGGGAAAAGGTCTCGCGTTTCAGGCCTCGCATGGGAACAGTTATCTCGCTTTCTTTCAACAAATGGGAAAAGAAAGTGGCGTCCAGATCGTGTTTACTATCTTGAAAATGAATCTCAGAAGCAGGTGTGCTGCGACCGTAGTCCTTTTTTGCCATTCCATTGCGTTTGGCAGCCCATTGTAATGCGAAGATTGCGTTTCTACTTGAGCATTCGGACGGAACGACGCTGATTGTCACGCAAGACGCTTAGAAAATCATTTTTGTGTGTTTCTCAACTTTCGTCCACCAAGGAACGGAGTGGTTGCAATGATAAATCAGCGAGGTTTAGTTTAATTATGGGATAATAACACGGAAGGAAACCTTTTCACCCATAAAATAATTACACTAATGTAGCAGACTGCTCTGAAGATTTAGGTTGCATATAGGTGGACATTAGATCAGATTTTATAATTTGTCGGAACAGTCTGCGAGTTGTAGGGGTCGCCATGATTCAGTTGGTTTGTTCACTGCACGAACAACCTGCGAGTTGTAGGCGGCGCAGGTTAGATTCCTCCCTTAGTGCATTTCTCTCTCCTATATCAGTAAAACTTTCGTTGCGTGTGTATGTGCATGTACTTGACGTTGTTTTCCTTGTGTTTGGCGCAGCTTGGTCAAACACGGCCCTTTGAGCCATAAAACCAAACTAACAAAGAATGGTCTTCGAACTAGTACGATTAGTAATTGTTTCATTGGCTTAAAACAACACTTTTCATTAAATACACTGCATTGGATATTTATAATCTTACGAAAAGAAAATCGAATCATGTGATCCCATCCCTAAGTCGAGTACATTTAAACAGAAGAAAATCGAAACACAAATCATGTATATTGAAACAGAATTGAAGCATTTCATACAGATCTTCAAAATAAAACAATACAATTTCTAATTCCGCAGTTGGATCCCAAGCAAAAATGTTAGTCATGGATAGCGAAAATAATTATTTAATGAAATTTATACTTGACAACATCTTTAGATTGGTTTAGTTTTGTGGCACAAAGAAACACATTTGACCAAGCTGCGCTAAACACAAGACAGATGTCAAGTAATGGATATATATATATATATATACAAAGAATGTTTTACTAGCACAATAGAATGCACCCAGGGTAACGTTTTTAAGAAAACTAATTTGATACACGTAGTTTGTGAACACATGTTATGAACAATTTTGAGTTTAAACTGAAAATTTCCTATGTGCGATTACAAATACTAAATTCCCCATTCCATAACATTAAAACCGAAACAAAAAACCTGCGTAACGGTAAAATTGACAATAAGAAAGCTCTTCCGACTTTACGATCGTGTTTTTCACAGAAATAGAAGTTCATTCTTCTATCATTTTTACAATCGCAAAACAAATATTCCATTCTAAAAATTCAACCGAAAGCAATAAAATGAAATACAAACAAAAGATCCAAAAGTCCCCATTTCTGCGTCACCAGTTACGTCAATTTTAACAATAACAACAACCTCGTTTAAAGTTAGTGCGAGGCATTGAAACGAACAAAGAAAACAAGGTTGGCTAATAAATGCCATCGAAACGTCTTGTGGTCCCGTATAGCAAGGTGCTTCTACCTTTGCTATTCCGAAACTAGCTAAACAGGTTTGGATACCTTTTTTTGTAGCTGGGAAGAAGGAATGAATGAATGAATGCACCAGGTGGTCAGTCGCTTACCGCCCGACACCTGGCACGAAAATTCCAAAACACTTCCATAGGAACACAATAAAGACTCCATTTTAGAAGACTCAGTATATAAAAAAGCTTATGCGAGTTTCTTAGCTGTATGACTAAGGTTGAGGTTTCCGCGATCGCTTACTTCAGCGGAGGCGAACCTTTTGATATGCGCGTGCCAAAAAATTACAAATATTCATGGTGTTGTTGATGTGCCGAGCAGTTTGTAATGTGAGATAACAATAGAAAATTTATTATTGCAGAATTTTATTGAGAAAATTTAAAAGATAAATTTCCAAATTAATGAAATTTCTGCATTGGATGCCAAACGTTTTATATCTGGTTCATATTTCGTCACTTTTAATGATACCCAGGCCGAACTACATTTATCGGTCATTCTATTTCTTAAGCTATCTTTTATAAAATTCATTTCCGAAAATAACAACAGCAACTTCGAAGAGGTTCAAAAAGATAAAATGAAAAGGATTATTTCATGATAAGGAACTTGATATATATTTTCTTTTGGAAGATTTCATTACGACAGTTTGGTTAGGTAGGATGGGATATACCATGATCGTGATTATTCCATTCAATGAATAATTCCAAGACTTGGAAGGTTTTTGTAGAGTGAAGTGTAGTCTGTTTTTAAACCTTAAAAAGTTTATAACTTCATAAGGTGAACACAAATTGTTTCAAGGAAAATAAGCGAAACATTTTATACACTTGTACAAATGAAACAATGAGTTCTTGGAATGCATATTTGTATTTCACAAAGGGCCCTGGTACTGGTTTCCGCAATATTTTTAAAATACATATCTGGGAAATTGAAGACCTTAGTACTTTTACTATCTAAACTCCAATTTTGTTGTTACTAATCCCTTTGGTGAATGTATGTGGGTAATATTTTAAAGATCAACATTCCATCTGCCACTCCCTGTATGTAATACAAGAAATGAAGAAGCGCCACCAAGTCTAGACGGACTGGCTAGCTGGATTGGGAAAGTCTGGACGATTTTCCCAGTCCAGAGAGTTGCAGAACGATGACGCGAGAAGAGGATGGCGTACGGTCATGTCAAACAATGAAGTGAAATTGTTAACTATTTTTAATCTGTAAATATTCCCCTCTTTATTTGTAAATAAACTCTTTAATTGTTAATTATGTCGCTTTTATCCCTTTTGCTAAAGTAATATTCTGGATGAAAACTCATCCTAAAGTGGTTAGAGCAATCCCACATGTATAACCTAGACCATGTCCTGAAGACCCATGTTTTTCAAGTCGCACAGCGACCAACTCCTATTCATCCAGGAACTGTCCCACAACTCAATTCTATTTATATGGTTTGCTTACGTCATGGTCCAGCTTATTCATTTTGCACACTTTGAAATTTGAAAAATTACAATTCAAAAATATTTTTTTAATTATCATCTGTTTAAGAAACTTTAAAGTTCAGTGATAAATTTCCAAGGGAATGATAAAAAAAAACAAGTTTACTCAGCCAGTGACGAGTTGACAAGATAAAGGGAAGACAGAAATACCACAGGCGATCACATTCATACATCAAACATCCAATTAAAACGGGTTACTAACTTTTTAATGACCCGACTGATAAAATGCATAGCTATCTATCATTTCCCACATCGAAAACGTGTCAGTGGATCACAGTATCGTTGGTCTGGTTTCTCATTGTTTTTGTAATGGCCATGTGTGAAATAGAAGACAATTTCAGGAGATAAATGACCCTGAAATAGCATGTGTAAGGAGATATTAGAGTAATACAGATTCGTTGTGCTACGAATAAAATGTTTTGGATGAAGGACTTCCATGAGAGTCAGATCAGAATGCAACAAAATAACACTCCAAAAAAGAATTGCATCTCTTCTAGGAAATAGGAATGGGAAAACGAATATTTTTAAACACCAGTGGAGGGCCCATTCGTCAACTACCCCCAGTGGTAAAAAAGAGTTCTATTATTAGTTACCTACCCCTCTGTTGCACACAAGAAATGAAATGCACAAGTGTTGTCTTTAAGCTAAGAGACTTTCCCCTTTTGACACAAGGTTATATTAGAAGCGTTGAAAGATTTAACTTAACTTATGAAATAAGCGTAGAGACAATTTCCGAAAGCAAAAATGAATGGATGAAGGCAATCATGCTGCTCTAAATAAATTGAAATAAAGGGAAAATGTTAACTTCAGTACAAGAAATATTTCTGGGTCATGCTATTTGGAGTCAGGCCTAGAGAAAAATCAGTTTGATTGCAAACAAGGACTTAGGCATTTGCAAAACTAAGAACTGGAGAACTGTTGCTAATAACAGATCAAGATGGAACAGAATCATCGAGAAGATTTAAGACCCACACTGGGCTGTAGAGTCAATGAAGAAGTCCGTTTAATTGTTGTGGACTGAATGAATGTAGACTAGATCATAAAAACTTAGCAAGGGAAAATAATCATTAAGAGAAATATGTAAGCAAATTATTTCAGTTGTTGCATCAGAATTAAAAGCAGCCCTCCGATGAAGAAAACACAAGGAGTACTGAATCAGAAATGAAAACTTGACTTAAGAAAGCGTGAATATGAAAGTGTTTGGAATAGGAATAGAAAAAGTTTTCCTTGATACATCTCTCACGTTTTTTACTGCTAGAAATGTAATAGTGTAAATAATAACATAATTCAAAGACTAAGACATTTTATGATTGACAACAATTAAGTAAACTGTTTTCCAACAAGGCTATTCAAGAATTCTTTATTATGCATACAAAAAATATAAATCTTCATCGGTTGATTATATATATATATATATATATATATACAAGTTGACCTAACTGACTTTATGTAATAAATATGCAAGGAGGTATTGAGAAACGTATTTCCAAAAGAAAATTATTGGAATTCAAAACGTAAAGGTTCTATGCGAGAGGACTGATTCCCCAACCCTGTACTAATGCCAGGGAACAAATATCTTTAATGAGAGGGATTTTCAGAGTAAGCAAACAAACCAGACGAAAGGTTGATTGGTTTTCATGGCGCAAGGATCATATTTGGCTAAGCTGTGCCAAACGTAAGACAGATAAAAACAAATAATGGACATACACGCACAAGGAGAGTTACCGACACGAGGGAAGAGACACACCGAAGGAAAGAATCGAACTCACGCCGCCTACAACTCGCAACCAGACAGATTTTACTTTGTTACAAATGCTCTCGCATGAGATATATATCTGGGTTACCTCAAAATTTAGTCCATCACCGTTTCGACGACCTAACGTGTTTGATATAATTGGCATTGACCAATCAACTATCATTTTTCAATTAAGAATTTTCATGTTTTATTTTTTTTATTGCTGAAATATTCGAAAAACAAGCCGTGACATCACGTCCAGAAAGACGCACGGAAAACACGTCATGTCGCAAAAACACAACCGCCAAACATTTAGCAAGACAGAAAAAGCCTCTCATACCAACAGACAAAAATTGGAAAAGGAATGGACAGTTTAAAAACTTAAAGCTCAGGATAATCTCACACATGCTCAATAAAAATTCAATTCCATACGCACGGGAGGAGGAAACGTCAACAGGTAGAGCAGAACCAGGATATGTAGATGATCGGCAAGTCGAGCTGTCTTCCGCCGTAAACAGCATAGTTCCTTGGTGGTCTTAAGAGTGACCCCGAAACTGAAAACAACCGTGAAGGGATCATTCAGATGGAAATGCTCACGGACATCGTCTCATTTCATCACGCTTGAAATATCTTCCACATCCGAAATCAATCCAAGGTGGAATGCGTGGTATGGAATAATAAAACTTCCCTGTATATTTTAACAATCAATATTCTTCTGATTTATATAGAATTACGTCTACCACGGCGTAACGTTTCATTGATAACCGGGATGCAGATTGGATCCAAAACAAACAAATCGGGAAGGCTGTGTCGGAGCATGGCCGATTAAACATGAATACGTCTCGTTAGCGTTCAGTATTTATTTGGATGTAGTGAATGAAAGACAAATTCAGTGTTTATCGAAAGCTGACGAGTTGCTCTTCCGCGTAGACTATGTTCGATGTATTTCTGCTTTCCGACGAGTATATGGCGACATTGTGAAACCTTTCAAAAAATTTCTACTGCGATCCAAAGTTTCACAGGGCCGCGGTAGCTTGGTTCGAAGAGTTACGGATTAGCAACCGGAGGGTTGCGAGTTCGAATCCAACCGAAGACCGTCGGGTACAAGAGGGGTGGTGCATGTTAAATCTGTCGTGGCCTCAAATGTCCTCACGCTGGAGTGGTGTGGAAGTTTGGAGTGGGGGTGCCAGCTCAGGAGTGACTTCGTCATCTGACCATAGTTCAAAATTACGCGGTGTCGTCCTCTGTCTTTCCCTTCGGATGCCGGACCGTCGCCAATAGCCCGTTATGTTGCTCTACTGCGACGTAAAATAAAATACCTACCAACCTGTATTGGGCAGAAGTTGAAAAGTTTCAACTTAACTAGGTCATAATTTAGCGACAGGTTTTTAGTCGTTATAAACAGCAATGATATTATTCAGATAACTGTTAAGTATTTTGTTTAAGTTTTAAGATCCTAATAGATGTTTAAGAATATTCATTTTTCTGGATTAACTAAGTAAAACAGTAAAGCGCATTACGTTACAAAACTACTTGATCTACCACGAGCATAATATATCTTACTTAGAGAGGATACTTCGCGTTTTAAGCGGCTTTGAAATAACAGGATGTAGTATAAACGATGTTCGTTCTCACGTCATACTATCTAAGAATCTTGAAAACGCCGTGTTCAAACGGAACGTATCATTTTCAGATTATATACTGAGTAAAAAAGTCCATCAAAAATCGGATTTATTGAAATTTAAAAATATCGACACGGAAATGTATCAAAAAGGTTCAGGTATCCGCTACATCATTGATGTGTAGAGCATTTGAATAAAAATCCAGAAAGTAACGCAAGTAAAATAATCCTGATAGGAGGCATATTTGAGAACTGATTTCAGTTAATTACAATCAAAGGAACTTCAAAACAATATAAAAGTGCTAATGCTACGCTAAAAATATAACTGACTCCAAGTATTATATACTCTCGACCTTCAGTTCAACAGGTTCTTAATTCGAATCCCGCTTATGACATGAATGTTTGAATAGTTCAGTATCCGCTGTAAACCGTGGTCCTGGTCAAATTGGTCATACTGTAGCAAAAAATGACAAACCAAATCTGGTGTTCAAATTTTATCACAATACATTGCCTGACTGAAATGCACGAACGAGTTAAATTTATTTCTGTATAATTATAATCAGAAATCATTTCTCGTCATCTGACCGTGGTTCTTTTACGAGGTGTTGTCCTCGCATCTTTCCCTTCGGGATTGACCCCGGACCGTCACCAATGGCCCGCTATGTTGCTCCGGTGCGACGTAAATTCAACCAACCTACCAGAAATCATTTCAGTCAGGAAATGATAGCTCAGTTGACATTTATTTCTGTTGTGTTTAAAATAGCGTGAATTCGAAAATAGTTCAATTGTGAACGTGTGTGATCGCTTTAAATAATTTCCATCCAATTCATTTTTGTAGTACACATGTAGTGAGACAGGTAGGTAGTAATTAACCTCGCACTGGAACAACACAACAGGCTATTGCGACGGTCCGGGATTAACCCCCAAAGGAAAAGATTCGAGGACAACACCACGTAATTTTGAATCACGGTCAGATGACAAGGTCACACCTGAGCTGGCACCCCACTCTCCAAACTTCCACACCAAGCCAACGTGAGGACTGTAGTGAGACAGCATAGGGGATTAATATTCAAATAGAGGAGACAAAATGATCGTGAAATAGAATGATCTACATCTCTTTTAGCCAAGGGAAGGCATGTGTTCTATGTATTTCAAGTGTCGCGTGTTTATAAATCTACCTTTCATTTTTGATGAGTATTTTATGTGTTGAATGGGTTATATTCTGATGTGTTTTGCGCACCTTGTCTGTTTTGGACCATGCGCCATAAAACCCAAATCAATCGTTGAGGAGACAATTCGAAATTCGGTGTAGGTAAAAAATGCGAAGCTATGGTAAATTCGTTCGTTGATAGACGTGCAAAGAATCGAAAAACAGCAAGCAGCGTTGTTTTTCGTCTAGTCGAAATTCAACTATTAAAGACAGACGATTTGAATCTTGCTAACCCATACGAGTAGATTTGAAAATTATACAAACGCGCAAATATGCATACATAAAGAAGTTCTAAAGATTGCTCAAGTGAGTTATCTTTACATCAAACTATTTTTACAGAAACTTGGCATTTGGATTACCTGCGGTGATTCACAAAAAAATCCAAACTGCAGGTTAGAAAGTATAGGAATATGTGATCGGTAACTTAAAAGTGAATTTTTTTACTTCGATGAAGATTTTATAAGTGAATAATATGATAATATATTAATAGATATAAGATGCCTCCAAAGAGATTGTTCAAGTGAGTTGTCACCCTTTTATAAAACTTATTTTCAGAAATTATGCATTAATTCTTGCTGATCCACCAAGAAAACATCCAAATAATAAGATTGGAAAGTATCAGAACAAGTCGGAAACTGGATATCTTAGTGAATTTTTCATTTATTTTTTTCAGTCATTGATTTATTTTCTTCGCATCGTCCAACTCAAGACAAAATTACCGTCCCTTTCCAAAGCGAACAGCGATGACATTTTTACTATCTGTCCTTGATTCCTTACTCAACATATTCCCTTGCTTTTGTTGGGTAACTTACTTTTAGAAAACCAATGTTGATGGATGACGGAACCCATGCG
This sequence comes from Meta bourneti, assembly GCA_933210815.1. Classification (NCBI taxonomy): domain Eukaryota; kingdom Metazoa; phylum Arthropoda; class Arachnida; order Araneae; family Tetragnathidae; genus Meta; species Meta bourneti. The sequence goes on from OW119928.1 coordinate 26,522,408, forward strand.
TGCAGAAAGAATCGAGAACATGTCGAAATGAAAGACTGAGCAACGAGTCGAAAAATCGACAAGAGATATTTTCCTCGAAACCAAATCTAATGTGGAACTTTCACACATGCAAAAAACGATGAACCAGTAGAGAAAGAAGAGGAAACAACGTCCACAACACGCACGACCATTGCTAATAAGTTGTTAACTGTTACACAGCCAGCCATAAACGTCTTTTTTGACCTAATAATGAGACTGAACAGGTAACAAATCGGAAAACGGAAATGACCAAAGCTTAACCCTTTGGATAAAACTAGGATTTCCATCAGAGGAAGGCATGGTGAAATAAAAAGTGTAAGCTGCTATGCGTCAGATTCGAAACATGGCAGAAACCCTTTAGCAACAATGAGAAGTTGCTCATAACATTGCGTCATACAGCTGAAGCCGAGGATCATAACGGACTAATAAAGCCCTGCAAAAGCAAAAAGTGACCGCAGAGCGAGGAACCAATCCGACCGAGGATCCGAATTCATAAAAAATGTATTCAAACGTGCATATCTTTGTAACTGCAATTGATAAGTTGGTTTTTGATTATTATCTCCCTGATGGAGGGACTTGTTGATCCAATGATCATAGTTGAGTCATAATTGAACCCTAATAAACCTTTCTAAAGGGACATTCCAATGTATTCGCTAGTTCGAGGAAATCGTGAAATCGGTGGTAAAGCCGAAATGAATAAATCGTGAATATTAAACGAAGTAATTTATTCCATTGCGAGCCAAAGCACTCCTGTCTCCATAAAACTGCGGAGGCTATATCAACAAAAAGTCATGTTACTACTCAACTTACCTAAAAAACAGCGTTCTTGTCTGTTCTAGATGAAACTTGAAGGTCATAGTGTTCTGGAGAATTAACAATGCGCTCGAATTGTGACTATATTACGAGAAAAATGGGGAATAAACTGAGGATTATGAGTAAAAAGATTCTCGTTAAACCGCAATTATTTATTCGTGAGACGGACAGTTTGATATCATTTTCGTCAAGACTCAGATAAAACCCTAAATTGCAGAACGCAAAATCGAGGATTTACTTCATATTTCAATTTCACAAACTAGAATGTCGATAGATGCCTTTTCTGTGAAAAGTTGATGCAGGCTCTCCACAGTTGCACTCGGGAACTTGGCACCAAATTGGATGACGAACTCCAGTTCCAGTTAGATGACGGACCCCTTATGAAGTACACATTTGTATTCTAAGTGCTCACTGCTAAACTTGCACAAACGTGTACATTTTGTCTTTTCCTTTGCACATTTTGTCGCTTTCCTATAATTACAAACACGAAAAGATTTGTAACTTTTATATTGAAAAAATAAACTGCACATTACTGTTAAAAACCTCATATATTTCTTGGACCACCTAGCTCTCAGATATAATACCATGGTATCGACCCTGTGTATTGTATGCCTACCACGAGAACCGCTCCAGACACAAAATATACGACTGTTGCCTTAGAAACGGACCTCTTCCATTTTTCTCAGGGGAATCCTCAGGGAATGCCCAGAGGAATTTTCAATTGGCGCACTTGATGACAAATTGAAACATTTTTTAAGATTTTTACTTGTCGCCCTGGAAGATCTACTAATGAATTACCTCTTTTCCCCGCCAACATTCGACAAAAATAAAATTAAGTCATCTCAGAGACACACCCCGACTTAAAATAAACGAGCCCTGTTTCTATAGCTACCATTACCACCCGGGTTTGGTGTTGGGAGCAGTTCTCGTGGTATACGGATGGTTTTATGGTGCAAGGGCCATATTTGGCCATGTTGTGCCAGATACAAGACAATGTCAAGGAATGAACATACACACACAAGGAAGATTTTAGAGATTAGTTTAGAGTTAGAGGTTTTGGAGAGATACATACACCCAGGGAGGAATCGAACCATCTTGTAGACAGACAGTAAGATGGTTAAAACCAGATACTAATTTTTTATGCGAACAAGTTTTCTCAACTCCTTTATGTGACAAATCTCTATTATTGTCTCTCAACATATTAGAACAATTAACTACGCCAATTAAGAGTTTTCGCCCACATGTATGTGGAGATCACATACAATGATAACAATAAAACGAGAAAGAACATGCCTCGGAAGCTAATGAACACCACATTCGACCCAATGAGACGACATACTAACACGCAGAAAACGAAAGGACAAGGGTAAAAACCCGATAGCACTTTCATCAAAGCCACAGATCGCAGGGTCAACTAATTTTGGCAGTCACGCACTGGCGGTGGTGCATTCGTTTGTCGAAAATGAGACGGGATGGCTTTCTGAGTTATGGAACAGGGATGGCGTGAAGGCAGAAGAAAAATGTCAAAGGTCGTATTAATCTTCAAAAACCCATCGCCGACTACTCATCTGAGAAATCCGCCATCCCAGAAACAAAGGGATCACACACCGTAAAGAAAATTGTGTAGTCTTCCGAGCTTTGACGGTTTTATAACAAGTTTGTTTACCTGTACGCTGGTGTAAGGGTGTTTTTGAATAATAAAGAGAGAGAGAGAAGAGAGAGAGAGAGAGAGAGAGAGAACTGCCATTCTTTACCAATAGTTTGTCCAATAGGAAAAGAAGACACCGATCAACAAGAGTTACTGCAATATCGCCACATTCATATAAGCACGTGAATGTAATTGTATATTTTATTTTTCACTTTGGTTATGCTTGATTACATATATAACATGATTAGATGAAATGGAAATAACAAAATGCGATTCAAATATATATTTTTATTTATAAATTTGCGTTGAATGATCTTGTATATTTTTAAAGAAGAAACAAGATCATCCAAAGCAAAACTTAAGTATAAACTGTTGTCAATCGACTTAATTTAAAAAATACTCTAAAAATTAGGGGGCCCAGAAAATAAACTCGGGTCAAGGCATATTAAAAATTATGTTGTGCTAAGTAACAAATATTAAAACTACTAAATTAGTATCTGTAAACACGTTTTATGTTTGGAGTTTACGGAATAATATTATGTACATAAAATTTTAAATAGAGTTAAGACATTTTTGACAAAAACGAGTGATTTTGTATTTTTCCTTGCATATTTTCGAATTGATTTTGGCTAGACAACATTTTTATAACATTAACGCACATATTCTATTTTCAGTTCATTTCAAAAGTTAAACCAGTTTGATTACACATGGGTCACTCTACAGTCATTTTTTGCTACGCGAAGGCTAATTAGAGCGGGTGTACGACTTAAATGGGTTTATAAGAACACACAAATATACTGAGAAGCTAATATCCTAGCAGTTTTTTCTTGAATAGTATACAAAATTATGATTCAACGGATCAAATTTAACCAGTTTGGCTGTGCTATATATACCTTTATAAGCACAATCACAATTTTCTTACCCATTCGATTTGTGTAAAACCCAGGGAACTGCAATATTGTCTTGTTTAAATTACGATTTATTTGTTCTATAGCAATCCGATTTTCTGAAAATCGTCAGTACCGAAATTCTTTAATAACTTATTTTTTACAACCGTGAATGTCGTTTTTCGTCTTCAAATAAAAATCCAGAGATCAAAGATCAATTCAAAAAGTACCTCAGAAAATGCAATCATCACAAGAATCCCTCGTCAACGAACGTACAATGGAGAACCCATCATATGCGCATTTCAGAGGGCGTCTATCAGATGACGCGCATGTTTTCATCACAGGAGAATGTTCGCTGATCAGGACCGAACTGGGGAACTTCCCAATGCCAATCCCGCGCTCTACCGACTGGGCCGCTGTTGCCCCTATCAGACAGGGAAGAATTATCCTTTTGAATTGTCGGCGCGGTTTCGCTTGGAATGGAAAGAAAATTCCAGAAGCTAGGGAGGAATTTTTATTGTCTCTTCTCTGACATTTTCAAGTTTCGTCAAATGTTTCCCACGAAAAACTCTAAACCTTTCGGTGAGTTGGGAGGAGGAGAGTCTCAAATGTTTATGACAGAAAATGACTTCAACTAAATATTCAGATCTTGCTCCTCGAAATTCACTTCTACTTTCTAGTTGATTGATTTAATAATTCTTGTTTCTACGAAAATATTCTATGCACTTGAAAATTATATTTACGAGAGTATTCCATGCACTTAAAAATTATACAAACGAAAGTATTCTATGCACTTAAAAATTATATTTACAAAAAAAAGCATTCTATGAATTTTTTAATTATAATTGCGAAAGTATTCTATGAATTTAAAAATTACAATAGCGAAAATATTCAATGAATTTAAAAATATAATTGCGAAAGTATTTCATGCATTTAAAATTGAATTTACAAAAGTATTCTATGCATTTAAAGTATTCAATTTGTAAATACAGAGACCCTTCGTTACAACGTTTCGTTTTGCAAACTGCAAAGGAAATCTCATCTATTTCTTTAGAATTGGGAGTTCAAAATACACTTCAATTAGCTGTCCTGAATTAGTCCCCCAAGATGGTTGGTTGGTTCTTGTGGCGTAAAGGCCATATATGACCAACCACAAGACAGACATCAAAAGTACACAGATGTACCCAATTAAATAATCATTGAATATATTAGTTTGTGAGCTCATCTTAGACCCAATAATTTATCACGTTTGAAGAATAACTTAAGTAACAATACCACTAACCTTTGATAGGAATATTTTTAATTCAATTGAATCTTTCATACTTTGAAAGGATAAAAACACTTCATACAGAAAATACGTTTTCATCGTAAATTTGTACCAACTTTAACTAGAAAACACACTTGCGCCCCTTTTTATGGTAAATAAGATACTCTCTCGAGATATACACACTAGAACAGGTTTGTCAAGGAAATCTTGCATTTAGTAAAAATTTGACCTAAAAATTGATATACTTTCGATTTGCAAAATATTTTCTCTTTAAAATTGTTTGCTCATAAAATGTTTTCCACTTATCTTTCTGCTTACACGAATACAATATAATCCACTTACCGAAATGAAAAATCGTAAAATGTATTTGCTTTGCATTTTAGGGTTGTTTGTTTAGGTTGGTATTTTATGGTTTGCTATTTTAAAAAGGTGTTTTCGCGCGCGCGGGTTAGAAGTCTAATAATGAGTCATTTGTAACGTGTTCAAAAATGACCTTATTAATCAAATGAAGTACTACGAAGAACGAACAAAAATGATCACGTTAACGAAATCTGGTCCTTCTCAACTACCTATCTGGATAAACTTTTTTAAAATAAATACTATTGAAATAAATAAATAATTTAAAAAATCTTCTGGGCAGATATTTTTTTGAACATAATCGTTTGATTTTTTTAAAGTTTTAGATTTCAACGAGAAAAGAAACAATAATGAAAAGATTGCTCAATTCAACTATTATTAGACTTGAATTCAACCATTGTCCCTATTCACAGTATTTTTGTTAAACGAAGAATGAAACCAGTTATTAGATCGCATAACTTTCGATTATTAGAGCTCATGATTTCTGTGTAATTCTCCAACACTGCCGGAATGAACTATTTAAACCTTCAAGTCGTTCCGCTCTGAAACACAACACAAAAAAACCAAAATTGACCTCACGTTCTTCAGAATTGTGAAGCATATGGATTAATTGTTCTTCAACTTCGACCTTAAAGTATTTCACGTGCATGCCAAAATTACTTGTTCTTTTGATCTACTTATTTCGAATGACATGTGCAAAAATATGTTTGAAAATAATTTTCAGCAGATTGTAAATCAGAAAATGCCATTCCTGGAAATAAATTCGGTGTAAATAAGGGGGCGAAGGAGAATCAAAAATGCTTAAATGCATAAGATAGAGCGAATAGAGTTGGTTAGCAGACCTAAAAGTGAAGCTCTTAACAAATGCAATTACAATTCCTGATATATCAGGGATAATATAACTCATCCTGATAAATATAACAATTGATGGGGAATTCGAAAAAAAGCCTTTGCATTGTGAAACAGTCAAATAAACATTACTATAAACAAAAATAACAGCACCTCTTCTAAAAAATTCTTAACGCATGCTATTCCGCGATCTGCTTTTAACGACTAACATTTTTTGTACACAAAGCAATTCAAGCAATACTAGTATTATATGGATTAAATTGTATTTCCTCTGAAAAATCGGGACAACAAAGTACGCAAATTCCGGACTTTTTGGGACGTCTGGTAACTCTAGGCCACGAATTGCTTTCGTCACTGCAAAACCATTTTGATGTGAAAATTAAAAATTTTCACATCAAACTGAAATTTTGAAACTGAAAGCAATTCCAAACTGAAAAAGTATTGGCGGCATTTCGAACTTGACCTATCTGATTTGGCTACATTTTAAGGCAAACTACACGTCAAAGCGAGCAATTAAATGTTTTGGGTTTGTGGCATATTGCGGGGCTTTTTAACTTCAAAGTAGGTTCTTATAACAACCTAAATAACCAATTCAGATATTTTTCTTTCGTGGTTGCCACGGCGTGGCTAAACTCAAAAATTGGAAATTTTCTCCAAAGAAAAATCCAAAAAATACCTTTTATACGAGTTATTTCAGAAAAGTTGGACGATATGGAATAAAAAAGTTTGATTGAATGCGCGCGAAGGACTTTTCGCTATACACTAACACATGTTTATTTATTTTGAGAGTTGTGCACATTTATAAAGTGAAGCCAAGCATTTCCTCAAAACGTTAATCTGTGTATGTTTGTTAACAATCTTATCGTGTCCAATCTTTTCCAGACAAAGTTAATTTTTTAACCTTTCACTCTCGTTCCGCTCTAATAAGTGGGAAAGAAACTAAATCTGAAACTCGTATCTTTACACGCGATTTTATCGTGCGAGTATTTCCGTTTTTAACCTTATTCATTTGACGATTAAGAACAATAGTTTACTTTGTTCAGTTATTGAAAACTGCAACAGGAAAAATTAACTAACGGCACATAACAGGACTTCAGAGGGAGAGACAACGCATTGGTAGGTTGATTAAAACTTAAAACATACTGATAGAAAGCGGAGGATTTTTATGATAAAGAGGAAATAGGTTTAGTTTTTAACTAAAACAAGAATTTCTAATTTACAGGGCTGCCAAAGCACTAGTGAAATAGTAACAGAAATTTTAAAAATAGCAGCAAAAGTCTATATATAAACCCTATTTCAGTAGGAATTTTGTTGCTTAGAAACAAAATGAATCGGCTAAAATACAAAATGTTCTAATTTAGTATGAAACAGACGTTGAAGGATCTCGCCAAGAAATTTTAAAATTAAAAAATTAAATATTTTCAGGTTTTCATGACAAGCTATAAACCAGATTCTGCTGTTTTCCTTTTGTGGTTGCCAAGGCTTGGCGCAAAAACTTCGAAATTGGCATCACTTGGAAAATTTTCTCCCTAAAGAAAACTTCGAAAAACATTTTTTCCTTCCTCTATTAGAAAAAGTGTGGGTGGGGGATTAAAATTTCGTTCACCTTTGGTGAATTTTCAAAAATAATCTCCAAAATGTTGAAAATAGCTTGAGAATGAGTTTGCTTCCACAGAACCACCCCCTAGACGCCAAGGTTGAAAAATGGAAGCAAAAAGTCGCCCCTGTGGCAGTCTGAATTTATTACTTACAGAACAAAATGAAGTTTTTGACGATGTAAATACAAGTAGACAAGTAATATTTATTAATTTCGAGCTTCATGTAGGAAAAAAAATTGTCAATTAAAAAAATAACTGCAAAGCAATGGCATCTAACTAGAAAAACCTGCAGAATGCATTTGGCCTAGCGCCAACTGTTTTTGCGTGCAGCACAGCTAAGTTAAATGAGGATTTCAAAAAGCGGTTGGAATATTTCAAAAACATAAGGAATGTTTTAAATATATGCAAGTCTGTTTACTTATAAAGATGACACTGACCTGAAGAGCAGCTTGAATTACAATGTGATCCTCAAATTCAATGGCTACAATCTAAAGGAAGAGTTTAACAGTATGTTTCAAAGTACATAAACCTTTACAAGAAAGGTATACTAGTAGTAGGTAAAGGTAGGCAGAGTAAAAGGTAAAGGATATGTAAAGGTAGACAGTAAAGTAAAAAGGACAAACATAATACCCTTCTACCTTTTACTCAGTGTGGCTAACAATATATCGTTAATGGAAAAGTCAAAACAAGCATTTTTGGGAATGAAAGAAATCGACCTTAGACTTAAACATATTTTTATTAAAGAATAGAATGAGACATTCAATCTTGATAACTGGTTTAGGACCACGCAAGAAATTTTCCAGGAAATGTGTTTTCCTTAAATACCTATGAACAAGAAATCTAAAAAATTGAGATTTTCGCTGTTCAAGGTGAATAGCCCGCGAGTACTTCAAAAGCAGCTGCGGTTGTGTTGACCAAGCAACCGTTTTGTTTTCCAAATTCTTTCTTTACGCACAAGAAATACTTTATCACCGGAGAGCAATGTACTCTGTACATCAAACGAATCTTAACCCTCTTGGTGGTTGTCTCGACGAGGTATTTAATCTCATTAGCAAAACTGACCAGATCTGATGGACGAGATATCTCGTCATTAAAAGAAAACGTTTCCGATTTTATCTTGTCATCAAAGAAAAGGCAATATCTTGATGAGACGAAATGTCTCGTCATTAGCAAACTTGGTCAGATCTTGATGGACGAGATATCTCGTAACCATTTGAAGGGTTAACTGTAAAAAATGAGTCCTCCGAGATTCTAGTGAGCTCTCTTGAACAAAGTATAGTGCGACTCAAAGGAAAAGTCAGTCAATTTCTGAATGGATGCGAAAGCGCGTTAGGAGAATGCAGTAGTACGCAAAAGCATGAATAGCAATCGCTGCGGATGTTTTCCCCTGCCAAGTTGTTATGAATGCTATCGCTTTCGGCACAAATCGATAAACGTAGAACCAGAATCAGCGCTAAAGACGCCAATTATGGAAGGGATGTGTTTACTTTATCCTAATGTAACTAATAGACTCGTTCAAAACCATGTGACTTAACTGCCTTCTAACTGGAGCCGCACTTTTTTATACCGCCTTGAAGAGAGGAGAAAAATAGAAAATAAGAGGATTATTTGATTTGGTCTTCATGGCGCATGAGCCACATTTGGCCGAGCCGCGCCAAAGACAGGACAGACAATTATGGAAGAACTATTTAAAGGTTGCATAATAAAAACTAACCAGCTTTTGAAAAAAATTAATGTAAATCACAGAATGCGTCAAGAGAATACGAAACTAAAAAACATTAAAAATTATATTTTGATGAAAATGTTGAACCAATAACGTTTTTGATCATATGATAATTTTTAAGTTAAAATTAAGTTAAAATAACGACATAGCTGTATATTAAATAAAAATTTCTATAAAAAGGCATAGGCACACAATATCTTCAAGGAATGTTCAATTTTTCTGTAATAATTTTTAAGTGAAATATTTTCAGCCAAATATGATACATGAATCAAACACTCGCAAAAATTCCGACATTTGTTAATTAATCTGCAATGTTTCAAATTTGCCACTGAAACAACTATTTTCAAATCGTATGTGTATTTACTGTTCCATAAACTTTTAAAAGATGCTGATAAATCCTTACGAAAAAGTTTTCGATCGATAAAACACGAAGCAGTTGCCGTAAATGCTTCAATGAAAATGAGGCTGTATACAAAGTCGAGCTTTTTTCTTAAAACACCGCAGATTTCTAGGACTTCTGTTCCCAAGCGATTCTATTTGGAGATGCATTATCTCTAGAACCGGAAACGCATAAATCTCGAATACATCAAGGGGTCATGAGGGTGGGGCAAAGCCAAGGGTTGCCTGCCTAAGCTTCAATCAACGAGTTCGTTCGTTCTTGTCGAAACACGTTAGCTAATTGCGGAATCTCACTTTGGGCATGAGATTCGACAAAAAGTGTTATATTTATAACATTCCTCAAATTTTTTAAAAGCTTTTTTCCTTCAAAAGAGTAATGTACCTATTGAAAAGTAGCAAATGTTCTTTTTTTTGATGAGCGAAACTGAGAAATTAAATTCAGAATTATTTTTGAGATGATCATGCAACATTTTACCAAAATAAATATGAGGTCACGGTAGGCGGTTGGAAGAGTCGCGGATTAGGAACTGGAGGGTTGCGAGTTCGAAACTCGATCCAACCAAAGATCGTCGTGTACGTGGGGGCTGGTGTAGGTTAAATCTGTCGTGGCCTCCTCAAATGTCTTCACGATGGCGTGGTGTGGAAGTTTGGAGAGTGGATGCCAGCTCAGGTGTTAAATTCGTCATCTGATCGTATTTCAAAATTCCGAGCTGTTGTCCTAGGATCTTTCCCTTCGGAACTGATCCTGGACCGTCGCCAATACCAGTTGAATTACTCCAGTGCGACGTAAATTCAACTACCTACCTGCTAAAACAAATGCAACAAATTCTGTTCAACAACCCGAATGAAACGAAGTCAATGAGATGGAATAACCAAAGTTGACAAAGAACAATCAAACCCTTATTTACAAAATTGGCCTTGGGTTCGGTTTGTCGCTCTACGGTCACTTTTTCCAACACGAAGGCAAATTAGACCAAATTAGCCTTAGAAATAGGATTAGATAAACAATTGAATAAAATTCTTTGATTCCGAATTAGTAGTAACAAACAGCATGGAAATGTTTTAAGCGACAGTTCATTTGATGGTAATTGGATATAAAGATTTAATTGGTATTTAGAAAGAAAAAACATCCATTCAAAACTTTAAGAAAGTACTTAGCAAACTTCAAACTTCGCGATATGGAAGACAGCTGAAAGATCTAAAGTTTTATCTTGTCAAAAAGTGGAGGTAAAAAGTGCTACATGATTAAGACTGAATCCCTTTTTTATTATTTTCCGTTACATAAGATTTCAACAATCCTTTCATTCAGAGCACCATTTCTTCGGAAGATACTCTCATATTAGTCTGACAGTATTCAAAACAAAAAAATATTCGTCGTGCTACTATGAAAGAACACTTGGTAGAACTAGCAAAGCATTAACATGCTTTTCCAACATATGGAACACACAAAGAACATATTGTTATACGTAACAAAAGACTCAAAGAAAGGGCTACAATTATCAGTTCTATCGCAACAATAAACAAACAACTTTAACCAGAAAATCAAAAAGTTATCCTCATTTCATCTGGAGCGACCTTTTTATTCCCTCGTAGGTTTTTACCCTTCCTCTTCAGTATACATTGGGATGAAGTGTTTGCAGATGGCTTTCGAAGCACAAGATAGCGAAATATAAACCCAGTCTGATTTTTTAACCATAAATCAAGGTCCAAATGTCAACAGTTGGGAGAAGTATGAAAATAAACGACAGGAACCAGGAAAGATCGCGGTTTTCCCACGACTGCCAGACAGTTCCGTGTTTTTTCTCCCCATAAATGAAAGAAAACAGCTCTCCCGCAGCAAGTTGTCTATAAAATTGCCTGACACATAAAACACGATTTCAAGCTGTAAGTAAAAAGATTGTGAAATCGAATTTGGCCACTTTTCCCCATCTTTTATAAGGCCGCTGTAGCCCAGTTGGTAGAGTCGCGGATTAGAAACCCAAGGGGGGTTGCGAATTCGAACCTCGATCAACCAATGACCGTCGAGAAAGGGACTAGTGCACGTGAAATCTGTCGTGGTCTCAAATGTCCTCATATTGGTTTGATGTGGAAGATTTGAGAGGGCTGACAGCTCAGGTGTTGACCTCGTCATCTGACCGTGATTCAAAATTACGGTGTCCTCGGATCTTTCCCTTCGGGGTTGATACCAGACCGTCGTAAATAGCCCGTTGTGTAGCTCCAATGCATAAATTTAACTACCTGCTTCCCACCAATTTTTTTTCATTCCATGAATTTTACAATGGCTCAGCATATTCAGACGTAGTGGGGTGGCTCATGAAACACCTTTCGAAAAAAGTGTTGGATTCTTAATTTAATTTCAGTTAATTTTTCTCTTCGAAATATAAAATATTTTCTTTCGTAATATTCTTAAATAAAGCAACATCACATTAAAAAATAACTAGCATAATCATTCACTACGAAATATGAAAAAGTAGGAAAACTGCATGAACAAGAGTTTTGAGATTTCTTTTAAGTGAATTAATCTGAATGTCATTCCTCATGGGAAAGTATTTGTTGAAATGAGATTCAATTGTGAATGAACTTTAATGAAACTCGATATAGCAGTTGAACTAGAAATTATATAAAACCTTAGAAGGGTGAAACCTACTAAATTTTTAGCACACAGACAACCACAAAATCATCATTTATCAATATTTACCACAAAATTAAATCTTTCTCACACCATTAATTTTCGCAGCAAGTTCAAATTTCGTCCCGTCAATCAAATATTTAATGTAAATTAAAACAATAATTCTTACAAAGTACAATATGCTATTCATCATTATTCCTACAATTAAACAACAATCTTAATAAATTAAGATACAAGACCATCATGATTGAACTCTTCAAATATGCCAAGCCGCCTAATTGGTATAGTGACCACAGGAGTTTGTCTGCCACCCAGTAGGTCCAGGGTTCGAAACCTGGTTTGAAAGTATATAGATTGTCATGTTAGGAGTAACGATGGCTAACCCACTGGACGCTCCCATCATTTTGCCACTTGTACTGTCGAAGAGGTCGGTGGTCAGGAATTGGAAATAAAAAAATGCCAATGGGGATTGTGACAGGTAGGTAGTTGAATTAACTTCGCACTGGAGCAACACAATGGGCTATTGGCGACGGTTCGGGATCAATCCCGAAAAATCCGAGGACGCCTCGTAATTTTGAATCACGGTCAGATGACGAGGTCAACACCTGACCTGGCACCCCAAATGATGTGACAAGTTTTATTTCACTTCTAGCGAATTCTGCGTTACAATAAGAAAAACACATTTTTGGTATTTATTCTACGTAAATATTCTTTCGTAAAAGAGTTAATTTTTTGAGTTGAGATTCTGTCACATATTCGCCAAATACATATTAATTCAATGAAGGAATCAGAAATGAACACTTACCACAAGGATAGCCCGCTTTCCTGATGTACCTCAGTGTCATCATAATCACCGACACGGCAATACAGATGATTGTGAGGCTCAACACAACACAAATAACTTGACTCCAGAGGTTCTCGTAGTTGTCGCCCTCGGACTTGGACAGAAACTTCTTCTCTTCAGCATACACACTATTTGCATTAATTTCTTCAGATCCTTCCATCTCGTGCCACTTGTGACGGTACTTCAGGTCGGAGTCGGGATCCGACCTGGACTTCAGGTCCACGTTAATGGAACGTCCGATTTCGACCAGGTTCACGCACATGGTGTTCGACAGCTCCAAGCATGGGGCCATCTCGAAAGCTTTTTCCGGACATACTTTGCACTGTTGACATTTACCTGTCAAATCGTCGAACCATTCTTTGTCTTTGCAAAGTTCTGCCGAAAAGGTGGGGTGAAATGAGAAGGTAATCAACAGGAGAGATGCTGAGAAGAACATGGCGAAATCCGGGTTGCTTTTCGATTCCAGAATTGTAAATACTATTGGAAAGAAAGAGCGATTGTCTGAAAGAGCATCACTGCTGCTCGGAATATCAACACTACACACGTTGCTGCGAGGAGAAACGCAACTAAAACTGCTCCCCTTGCTCCTTTGGATTACTCATTGCCATGACGCGACGGGACAGAACTTGAAGACCAATCAGACGGGGCGGCGTGGGGTTGCCGGAAGAAACGAGGTGAAGCGGTTGGCGATATTTTGAGGTTAGCGTTGGAGTTGAGCGTTTGGTTGTCGACCGTCTTTTCGGAAGCTGGAAAGATTCCAAGGCTCTTTTTGGCGAGTAAAGAATTCACACACGTTCTTAAAGCAACAATGTAGAATATTTATTTTCTACATCCATTGTTAGTACTCTCATTTCGTATAGCGTAAAAAATATTTTCTTTTCGAATCAAAGCAAACTTTTATTGTGTTTTGTTTTCTTCTCGTTAGTAGATCTTATTTATCTTCCTTTTATTATAGTGCTAACGAGAGACATTTTAACTTCTATGTTTTATAGAAATATTTTAATAATTATAATTTATTTTATTATTATTGAGGTTATTATTATTGTTTTATTATTGTTGAGGTAAGCTGTTCGCAGTCAGGTATACCGTAATTGATTCGTCCGTTCCGTTAGCAGACTGCTTTCGAAGGTTTGAATGCTGTACTATTTCCGATTCTACTTGAGGTGAAATATAAAAAAATTAGCGTTCGTATACACATATTTCACGCAACTAAAAAGAGAGTTCCATAGATGAAATCTTTCAGGCAATGAAAACTACATAATTCTTTTCAAATTTAAAGAATAGTTTAGTTGTTACTCGAACATATGAACAACTGATATTTGGCTAAACAAATGCATTTTTCTTTCATCAATTTACAGCGCATAAATAATCTAATCTCACATAGATAAAGATTTTCAGATGTCGTTATAAAAGATGAAAATCCCAGCAATGATTGGTATTTGATACCATTTAATTATGCATGTACTAGCTGTAAATCCCGTTGAGATAAGAATACAAAGGGCTCTAGAAATCGCTTGTTATATTCAACTGCTTATTATTACATGCGGATTAATAGTAAATAATGAGTGCTCATTGAAACATACCCTTGATCTGCTTCATTGTTCATGAATATTTACAACTCGGAATAGTCAGATTAGTAATTAATACATCTCACAAATCAACAATGCATCTCCAGTCTCAGTAATAATCTTACAAAAACTCATACATAACTCAATTAAATTCAAAAAATTACATCTCAGTTCTAATGGAACTAAAAAATAAAATATATTACTGGCGTTGCAAATATATAAAATTACATATATATTAATAACTAGCAGAATTACCCGTCGTTACTCGGGTTGAATTGGTTAATTAACTTCCGCTTTCGTTAATAAATTGTATTTCCTATTCATCACAAAGAACAGGAAGACGGGCAGACAGATTTAAGAAACCAAGTTCAGTCACTAAATGAATGTAAGTACGTACTCACAAAGTTTCATGAAAATATATTCAACTGTTTGGACGTAGTATGGGCACACATATAGACAGATGGCCAGACACACCAAACGCGCAAGAGACGAATCAGAAGGGCCCAAAATGGAAAGAAAACTAGAAATGGATCGAAAATATTCAATGTACAAACACTCTATTTTTATTTATTCAGTTCCATATTTATATATTTTATTCCATATTTATTTATTCAGTTATACTTTCATAAATTTCTGTAAAGATATCACTTGCACTTTCCACTATTTTATCATAAATGAGGCTCTCAAAGCAAGAGTGGCCTAATCCTCGAACATACCCAATAGATATAAATGCGATTTTCTAGGCACCATTTTTTTATATCTTTTTATTTATACACAATGATTTGAGGAGGGTTAAAATCTATATTGCAAATGTATTAAATGCCAAGAGAAGTGCACTGTAGGTGCCAAAAATAATTATTTTGGCATTTTCGGGGTTTTGTGGGTTAGGTCATTCTTGCTCTGATAGCCTCAAATATTATCGATTGCATTTTCGTTTCCTTACATGACATAATTTAACATTTATTTACTGTGCGCGAGCAATTTCTGGTGAAAGTTTTTAAATATTTAATTAAACTTTTAAAAAAAACCGTGATTGAGAATAAAAAGAGATCCACGTCGTTATAATTTTGCCTTTTATATAGTGGGATAAATTCACTCCTATATTAATAGTTCAATTTTGGCTCAGCTTCTGTTTTTTTTAATTATATGGTATTTCTTTAAGTTTTGTTTATCTGCGTTTTGTTTTCAGCCCTTATTAAAAAGGAATATATCAGATTTGTTTAAAATCCATTTTACTAGACTATTTTAAAAAGCAAATTCTTTACCCTTGAACTTTGGTCCTTTCACTTGAAGCAAAAACAAAAGTTTCGGATATTTCCTACTCATTTCAACCTTCAAAAATCAACAAAATTCAAATCAGGTGTGTCTTGACCTTGTCCATTTGACCTACATACAAATCATATGTATTTACATAACTTGATTTATTGCTAGTAAGACGCGTTTGAAATCATTGTGTTCATTCTGCATTACAGTACTCATATGGGAAGTGTAAACTACTTATATGGGTCATTCCACGCAAAATAAGCAAATCGTCTGTGGCTGGCATATCACCGATTTTAATGAAAATCAGTTTTTAAATAGGTCACATATAGTAATGAGCAACTGCAAAATATTAGGTTTCAGAAACCTATATTTTGTTAATTATTGACATTTAAAGTTCAAGGTCACACAAATTTAGATTTTCTAGCACTAAAAGTGGCTTGTTTGCGACTCTATATTTTAATAAGTTATTGACACAAATTTAAAATTTTTATATCGGTGCATTCTTCAGAGAAGGGTCTTTCATAGGAAACGTCAGAATATAATTTAATAACCGTCATTGCTGAATCTGAGGGATGGACGAAAATAGAAATTTTGGCAATTTGCTACAAATTTCAAATTGCTCTGGTATCTCTAGAAATGGAAAGACAATATTAAAAATTATTCTAAATGAAGAGCCTTTCCTAACAAATAGCGTGGTGTAATTTGGTGGTTGTATTTCCATTCCTTTATTAAAAAAAATTTAAAAGTAAAAACTATGGAAAAATACCATTTTTCAATTTTTAAAAATGCATATTTCACTGTGAGAGAAAGCTGCAAAAATATCGAAACTTTTCAACATAAAAGAGCAAGATGTCTATTATATGTCCTGAAATTTTCATAATTGTAACTTTATTAATTTTTTTCTAAGGAAAATTTTTAATTAGACGTAAATTTTACTTTTTTATAGCAGCTGATAATGAGTTATAACCTACAATAATATAAAAAATGCGATATAAGAATGAAATATAACTATTATTATGGTGCACGTGCAAAATTTGATATGAAATTTCTTTTTAAAGTCTTTTTTGCTTAATCCAAGGAGTGTTTCCATCAGTGAAATAATTAGGTGGAAAAAGTTAATTTTGTTAGAGAAGTCTTTTCGATTTGCTTTCTCCTTTGGAAACGTAATTTGTAACAAAATATTAAATGCATTTTGTAAATATTAAGCATTATTAGTCAGGTAAACACTAATTTTGAGAGAAAAAAAAAGAATTTAAACATCGTTGTTATACTCGATTCTCCCAAATGTACATAATTCACGAATCCATGTTCCATATTTATCACAATCACTAGTGAAATAAGTAAAGATTTCAAGAATTCGGCAGTACTAGGAAAATTTCAATTTAAGCAACTGCGAAATTGAACAAGAGGCGAAAGCGAATTTGAAGACAGGTAAAGATTTTAAATGTTTAAGCTTTTCCAATTGTGATTTGATGTCCTGCTTTTAAAATTTTCTTCAAAAGTTAAAAATAATTTGGTATTTCATTGTTGATTTGGGGTTTCATTGTTGCCATTTGAAACAAGAAATATGCATAGAATGGGAAGGAGATGCTATGATTGGTGATAATAAACATTGCCAGTTGTGCGATATTGTCAGTCGCCAATTGATTGGATGGGCAAGAACGTGTTTTTGCGTTTTACTAATTTTGTTATTGTTGCTTTGGGACTCAAAATTCAATCCTGATTTTTTTACAAGTAATAGACATATTAAACTATATTCTTCCAAAATATAGTTTTCATCAGAGCTGTCCTTCATTTCATTTTGTGTGCCTATTTTAAGTGGAAAACAGTCATTTTATAATTTTCCTTTGTTGTTTGTAAGATGAAGGAAATAAAAGCCGACTTCCAAACTTCAGCAGTAGTTTTATCATACCTAGCAATGTATCTGGCATGAATTTCAAGATGCATTTAATTTCCTTTAGCCCATAGAAACCATTTCAATTCTATCAAACTCGACTATTTTCCTTTTTTCGCTACTAATTTTTAGCTTGAATATGATGTTTAAAATTGTTATTTCTAAATAGATAAAAGAAAATTCTTCATAGATTACAAAAATATGAAATATTGTTTTTTACGTTAAGTAGTTTTTGAGAAAGGGATTTTCAAACATGCTACATCAAGCGATTTCACAACTGCTTTTCAAAGTTGCAAGTCCTTAAAATGCCTGAAACTTCCAAAATATTTCCTTTTGAGCCAAAATATTTTGGATATCGTTATTTATGCATAAACTTAACCCCTGTAGCAAATTTCATGAAAATCCATCACCCTACAGCCACAGGTTTTTCTGATTTTTGCTCATTTCACATGGAATGACCCATATGCCAAATTATTTTATTTATTTACTTACAAGGTTTTAAAGCTTAGTTTGTCACTCTATTGGCTACACAGGAGCTAATTAGCCGTGAGCTACAGTGGATTGTGAACCACTACGAGCATCCATGCCTAGACGGGATTCGAACACAGGACGTGTTGAACAAGGAATGAATGTTAAAATCTTTATTAGAATGTTTTATATTTTGTTTCTGTAAAATGGAATCCTCACCAAGAATTTCGGTTTAAAAAAATTGGTGGTTTAAATCACTTATTCTAAAAAGTTTTTAGTTTAAATAAAGGGATATATGAACTCTGTTTTTATAATTAATTATTTTCCGTTCATTGAAAGACTTTACCCTTCAGAGGGTAAAAAAACAATTATCAACAAAGAAATTCCTCAAACATTTACGTTGATTCACGATTAAATTAATTCATAATAAAGTTATAATAAGTAATAGTAGTAAAGTTATAATTCATAATAGTTCACAAATTTTTTATTTGTTAAAATGTTGAGTAATTAAATGCTTATATTTAACCGTTTCTGTTTATTAATCCACGATTTGTATCATATTTTTAATGTTTCAGCATCTCGATTTTATTAAAAATACTAATTTTTAAATTAAAAAAAATGTCCATGAGTGCATTGTTTCATCTTTAAAACGGCCCTGATGTCCATATCTGATTCGATATCGAAAAAGAAAAAAGCAATAAAAATTCCCTTCAACTTTCTTTGGAGTTTATTTTCTCTTTGCTAACACCCTTTGTCAGAAAAATGTTCCTTGTGTGTGTACGTCAATCACTTGATGTCTGTTTTGTATTTGGCGCAGCATGGCCAAATATGGCCTTTTGGCCATTAAAAAAAGCTCAACCCAAGCCCCAACAAACATCACAAAAAGCGATAAAGCTCCAAAAATGGTTGAGTGGCGGTGCCATTGATAACGAAAACAAACAAATGGTGTGGGAAGATTCTCACCGGAAGCCATCCCGATTTTGATATCGCCGGCTACTCATTACGTCTGTGGTTTTCGGTTTTTGATTTCCTCGCGGAGATTGGAATGATTCAGTCGGCAATCCCTCAAAATTACCAGCGGATGCTCAAGGCAATTTTTTACGATGAAATGGTTGCTCAGGTGCAATATAAAGTGTCGCAGCAATTTGTTTTGCGTCGGTGACGTTTCAAAATCTTTGTTCTTTCTTTTTATTATTATTTGTTTTGCTCCTGCTGTTAAACCGTCTTTCTCTTTTCAGTACTTGAAAGGGGGGTGATTAAAAATACTCAGGACCGGCGTGTACTTTTCAAAGAAATATGAATCAAGATGTTGCTTGTGCAAAAATGTTCCTCTACTCTTGTGTGCAAAGATGAAATCTACTTCAATTTTTTTAATGTGTATATTAACATTTGAATGAACGTTTTTTCATTTCGGTGCAAAAACAATTTAACTGAAAAATAATTTTATTTTGTCTTGCAAAAAGTATTAAAATGTACTGCAAAATAAAGAAAATAACTTACAAATTAATTGTTTCCCAAAATTAAACATAGAATTTGTGCGAAAAGTGATATAATCCTGATTTTTTTTTGTAATCGTACGGAACTATATTAACATTCGCAACGAACTGATAAAAGTATCTCGTAAAAAATAACGAAAATAAAAAGTCAATTTCAAATCAAATCTTTTGTACACAGAATTAAACTGCACGAAAAATCTTCAAGTACTTTAAAAATAAGATGTTGCACAAAGATAAAATTTTTTCTGATCCATTTAAAATATGAATTATTACCAAAACAATATTTGAATTGAATAAAAATGTGAAAAAAATCGTAAAATTAGATCAGTCATTCTTCAGTGTCGCATGTTTCTTATGCTAATTTTGTGGTTCAAAATTACGAGCTGTTGTGTTCTGATATTTCCCTTCGAGATTGATCCCGGATCGCCTCCAATAGCCGGTTGTGTTGCTGCAGTACGACGCTAATTCAACTACCTACCTACCCTATGCTCATTGTGGCTGAGTGGGTTTGTCCAATGCGCTAGTAACCTGCGATTTGTAGGCTATCAAATTCGATTCCTCCACAGGTGTATTTCTCTCTTGTGTTAGTACAAATTTCGTTGAGTGTGTATGTTCATTACGTTGTTTGGCTCATCATGACCAAATGTGGCCTTTACGCCATAAAACCCAACTCAACCAACCATGTCCTCATTTTGGGAATAAAAACAATACTTTTGCGACTCCATTATTATAGTTATGACTACTCATTCAGTTATTCCACTGTGTTAAGTCATCGATTGTTGTAGAAAACTCCCTTAATGATACGATTATGAATTCATTAATTTGTGTAAACTCTACTTTGATACTTAAGTCTGGTGCCCTTTTCTTTATAATGCCAGTGATCCACCCATTAGTTCTTGCATCCAAAAGCCGAAACGGCTGACCTCTGTCGTGCTCTCTAAGCTTCAAACCTGAAACAACTTTTTTCTTCTTAATGTCTTACTCATGGAAGCTTGACGCTTTGTTAACAACAAAACTGTTCCCGATACTTAATCAAGATCGTTTTCACACCGTCGGTGTCAAATATTAACCGTCTAACATTATTATTCACAACTTTGACTTAGTATACGCACACAGTTCGAGGTAGTAGTTGAATTGAAGTCGCACTGGGGCAGGGATGGGCAAACTACGGCCCGCGGGCCAACTCCGGCCCGCCGGAAGGTTTTATGCGGCCCGCGGATAGAATTTTAATTTGCCGTCCGACGGAAATTAAAAGAAAATATGATTTATATATTATATATCCATCTCCTTTTCTACTTTGTTTAAATATTTTTTTTTTCATCCTTTTTTTCAAAGGACTGATGACCTTTTTACTTTCTCTATTTTTGTTCTACAAAACATAAATCGACGGAAATAGCTTTCAATCGGTAAAGTGTTAAAAGCGGAAGTTCTTTGTTAGTTATAGCTGTAGACTGGCGCCAACAAGCGTTATCTCTTTCTCGGGGAGCAGACATATGGGAATCCAATATAGGTGAATTAGACCTCACATGTGGCAGACCGCGCATTTTAAGCTCCAGCCAGCGGCTTTTTCTTTTGGCGCGAGTTTTAATATTATTGATTGCGTATGGAAAGATTGCGGACTTATAGCATCATTGTGAATAGTGGTGAAAGTATAAAAAGTATAGCGTAGCTAGTGCTTGTTTGGGTTATTCGTAAAATATTTCAACCCCAAAAAACGTAAAGTTGATTCAGAGTGCCGTGTTTTTAATGATGAATGGACCTGGAAATATTTTTTTACAGTTGTTAAAGATAAACCAGTGTGTCTCATCTGCAATGAAGCTGTAGCAGTCTTCAAAGAATATAACATTTCACATCTAAGCATAAGAATTCCAATTACGAAGCAATGTCCGAATATGAAAGAAAACAAAATGTAGAAAGTCTAAAAAATTATCAGGCCGACAAAATTTTTTCAAGAAGGTAAACTCTATCCAAGAAGCAGCTACACATGCAAGTTACATTGTAGCATACAATATTGCTAAAAATAATAAAGCTCTCAGTGATGGGGAGTTCGTTAAACAATGCATGCTCCAAGTTTGTGATGTTTTATGTCCAGACAAGAAAAATAATTTTGAGACTGTAAGCTTATCTCGAAAAACGGTGACTTCTAGAATCGAAGCCATCGATAAAAATTTGACATCACAATTAGAGTCAAAGATTGGCCAGTTTAAATTTTGCTCCATAGCTATGGATGAAAGCACTGATATAAATGATACTGCTCAATTAGTATTATTTATAAGAGGTGTTGATGATAACTTTGAAATTACCGAGGAACTGGCGTGCATGCGTTCTTTAAAGAGAACTACAACGGGATGTGATATTTTTCGTGAATTTCAGGAAGGGCTTTTAACTTTGAAAGTGCCTATAACAAATATATGTAATATTACGACCGATGGAGCACCAAATATGACAGGAAAAAAATCTGGATTTCTTGGACTCTAATCAAAACTATCCCGGGAACAATGTTGTTTTTCTACATTGTGTTATACATCAAGATGCTCTGTGTAAATCTGCATTGAATATGAAACCCGTGCTTGATGCAGTCGTGAAGCTTGCAAATACTATTCGATCTCGTGGGCTTACTCACAGACAATTTCGAGATTTTCTTCAGTCCGTGCAATCTGAATACTCTGATGTACTGTATTACACGAAAGTAAGGTGGCTTAGTGCAGGATGTGTTTTCGAGCGGGTTTGGCAGCTGAAAGACGACATTGTGTCGTTCTTCCATGAGAAACAGTGTTCTGCGGAGTGCGAAATGTTAGAAGATACAGAATAGCTTTCGGACTTTGCATTTTTCACAGATCTTCTTTGTCATATGAGCAACTTGAATGTCAAGATGCAAGGGAAAAATCAATTTATCGACGATATCTGGGCCCATCTCAAAGCTTTTAAACTAAAACTTAATCTGTTTGCTGGGCAGCTAGCTAAGAACGACTTGTCTCATTTCTCGAGGTTAAATTCAATACCCTCAGTAAATGAAGAGAAGCTTAAGAATTATGAAGATGGCTTGAAAAAACTGCATTTTGAGTTCGAACGCGATTTCAAGATTTCAGTGCCATTCAAACAGAATTGGATATTTTTACCATGCCTTTCAACGTAAATTGTGAAGCAGTGAGGTCAGATTTGCAGCTTGAATTAATTGAGTTGCAATCTAACAATCATCTCAAGCAGCTGTTTCTAAATATGCCAAAGTTAGAGTTTTACAAATCATTATCGAAAGTAAGTTTCCCAAATTTAATATCTCACGCCCTGAAAATCAGTGCTATGTTTGCTTCATCTTATATATGTGAACAAGTGTTTTCAACTATGAACCTTAGAAAGAATTATTTCAGAAGTAGACTGACAGATGAGCATTTAGCCTCGTTCCTTAGAATCAGTACATCTCACTTCGAACCTCAATATAAGGAACTTTTAAAAATGAAATCGCAATTTCATTCATCTCATTAACATATTTAAATTGTAATACTTGTATATTGTTTTTAAAATTTTAGAAAAATTTATCTTGGCCCGCCAAACTTTTTTTTTTTTCGATTTTTGGCCCGCGACCGAAAAAGTTTGCCCATCCCTGCACTGGGGCAACAGAAGGGGCTATTAGCGACGGTCCGGGATCAATCCCAAAGGGAAAGATGCGAGGACACCGCATCGTAATTTTGAACTTTGAATGGCCTGTGAATGAGATACAAGTCCACTGTACTGCCCCTGTGAACTTTTATCAAAATTGGACGCGTATTTCTATCTGTGCCGATCCAAACGGGTTCCAACGTGTGGATAAAGCACCGTCCGTCATGCTAGTGTATGATACATGAAAGAGTGGGCAACCAGTGCCGGTCGTACGAAGTACTTGGCCCAATTTGATCAATCTCAGAGGGACCCCACAAAATATCAAAAATAAATTTTTTAACTCACCGACGCTTTTTGAAGTGAAGTGAATTGAGTAGTCAATACAAGATAACATTTTTAAAGTAAAAATAATCTGTTAAGTGTGTATCTAAATAATTTGGGATAAAACTATTTAATAATAACTGTATTTTTTCCCAATCCCATTGATGACGGGCCCTTGGAGTACGTGGGGCCCCAATTCGGGAATCCGTGGAATTTGCCTTATAGCC
Organism: Meta bourneti; assembly: GCA_933210815.1. Classification (NCBI taxonomy): domain Eukaryota; kingdom Metazoa; phylum Arthropoda; class Arachnida; order Araneae; family Tetragnathidae; genus Meta; species Meta bourneti. The sequence goes on from OW119928.1 coordinate 26,546,274, forward strand.
GCCCTATAGATAGATAAGTAGGTTGTTGAATTTACGTGGATCTGGAGCAGTGGTTCTTAACCTGGGATGTTTGCACCCCTGGGGGTGCGAGAAAGCATTTCCAGGGGTGCGAGAGAAGTTTCGATGGACGACAGCGATTTAATAAAAGACGATCTTATTGAAATACCAGCCAATGCACGTATTCAAATGGAATTTGAAAAACTGGACTTGGAACAATACTAGCGTACACAGTTAGAACCTTATACACAGCTGACAAAAGCAGCATTGCAGGCACTTTTACCATTTGCCACCACCTACCTGTGTGAAATGGGATTTTCATCAATTTTGCATATAAAAAACAAAAGCGTGGCTCTTTCAAAAAAGAGCCTCGTTTTAAAAGTATTATTATGAAAAAGAACAACAACGTGGTCATTAAAAATTGAGATATTGTTTTGTATGCATATGTAAATTTATGTGTTTATTTTTCAATAAATAAATTATCTTGCAATACAATGAATTTCCTAAATAAAGAAATAGAAACACATTTTTCTAGGCGGTGCGAGAACTTATTTTTAGATTCAAGGGAGTGCCGATCACTAAAAAGGTTAAGAACCACTGATCTGGAGCAACACAACAGGCTATTGGCGATGGTCCAGGATCAATCCCGAAGGGAAAGATCCAAGGATAATGCCTCGTAATTTCGAACCACACCGACTCTATAGATAACGAAACAAACTTTAATGTTAGAAAAGGTCATAATGTTAATAATATTCATACTGTGGCGTTTTGCTGTTTGAACACGATATTGTTTTCAACATTGTGCAAAAGGACTATAGATATAAGTAGTTGTTCTTTCTTATCCCACTTGGTACATGCGAACTTGACCAGGTCCTTGAGTTCATGCACCTTCAAAATGGTCCAAGACGAGCATAAGATTAAAATATAGCTCCTTCGTCGTAGTTCAGACATGCAAGGTGACCAAGTGAGGCTTGCTCCATATTATATTTCCGACAGATCAGGAAATCAAATACATTCTAAGACAAAATATCGACAATTAATATTGTCAACATGGGCTTATTACTTTTCATTGATTTATTTCAGATAAGATATTGACCTGAAATCCTAAAAATGCACTTATAAAAAGTTATTTTCTAGAAAAAACTTTATATAGTAAGACCTGTTACCATTTTCGATGGCATTTTGTTTGTAACAAAAATTAGTTCTTTTAAAGTTGGTTGGGTTTTATGGCACAAGGTCATATGTGGCCGTGTTGCGCCAAACACAAGACCATTAAGTACTGGACAAACACGAGGAAAGAGAAGCACACTCAGGGAAGAATCGAGCTTGCACCGTCTGCAACTCGCAAGTTGATAGCGCAGTGGGCATACTCACTGAGCCACAACGGCCCCTAGTTCTTTTAAGGGGAGTGGGAACACAGTATAATCCCATCTTCCATCTAGAGTACTCTGACGTCAAAACATCAAATGAAAGAATAGTTATATAAACCTTAGTCTTGATGCACCTAGAATATTTATTTACACTAACCTTAATCCAACGATTTTCAACCGGTGTGCCTAAAAAATGGCACTAGTGTGCCTTATGGATGGTGTGGCGGCTTAAATTGTTTAGATTTATTTCTTTTTTAATGGTTTAATTTTAAACTTTTGACAGGTGCGTTCAAAAATAATTTCAAGTAATATCCGTATAAATAATTTTGAGTATTATTTTACAAAGCGTCATGCCATCATAAACGACAAAGTGTCACACATAAATTTTTCAGAAAGCCACTTTGGAGCAAAAAGGGTGGTAATTACTAGTATTTTTTTGTAAATCAATCAAAGTTATATCTTTTTTGTCAGACCGGAAAAGCATTATATATTTTTGGTGTGCCCCAGAATTTCAGTAATTAGCTTATGTGTGCCACGAGATGAAAATGATTGAAAATCGCTGCCATAACCGTTTCAGAGTTTAGGACGTCAGACGTCCCACCACCCTTGAAATAATGGGCTAAGCAATTAATACTTCGCAATTTCATCCACGAGATCTAGAGAAAAATGATAAATATTGGGTTATTAATCTAGTGAAAGACTAGAATAGCAATCGTTAGGGAATGATTGGAGGCATCGTGTAGACCGCGCATCCCATCAATCACACTTGGATTCGAACGGCAAACACGTGTCATTGTTTGAGTTCATTGTTCGAATAAAAATAACGCAAAGCTAATGGTTCGCTTAGGAGTCGTTCTACAAATCTATTTTTATTCTAGTAATGAGTTTCATCGATGCCAAATCACTGTGACAGCTGTTCAAGTGTAACGCATTGCTTAATTGACGGGAATAAAAAGTTGGAATGTGAAATTTACGATGGACTGGGAGAGGGAAAAACATTTGCGATCTAATCAATAGGATAAATAAGAGCAAATACGTACGTGAAAAATGTTCTACCCCGTTCTGCTAAAAATAGGGTGCTTTCGCCAATGAAACCTTCGACCTTTGTACCCTTGCCGCTTTCTGCCTTGGGATTTTCTTTTTGTAAACATCTTTTTCATTTTAAAGAATCAGAAAATACGAACAAGCCACAAAGGTAAAAGGTCGAAGGAAACAAAACGAATAAATCGAAACAAAACATCTCGTTGTTGCCACTTACTCTCAATTAAAATACGGAACAGAAATTTTATTTTTATACCTAAACGGAGTTGAGTAATTAATTTTTTAATTCAAACAAAAAATCTTTCAGTTTTGATCCTAGACGAGTACATTTTTAGCTGAAATGATTCGTGTATGAAATTAGAACATTTAAAATCTAATGGTATGTAGGTATTTTAATTAACGTCACACTGCAGCAACACAATGGGCTATTGGTGACGGTCCGGGATAAATCCCGAAGTAAAAACCAATGGTAAATAGCTAGGTAGTTGAATTAACACCGCACTGGGGCAACACAACAGGCTATTAACGACGGTCCGGGGATCAATCCCGAAGGGAAAGATCCGATGGTAACACCTCCTAATTTCGAACCATGGTAATGATTTCGGGGACTAAGTAGAACTTTTATGCAGAAAAAGTATTGCCTATTTGTTGGAGAAATTTGTTATCGGCTTAATTTATCTTTGATTTTTCAATAAATATTATAATTTCGTATATCAAGTGGTCATGTTATCTTAAACAATTTTAAACACTTATTCAAATAATCAGAAATTCCTTTGACCTCTTGAATATTTTTTTTCGTTACGGAGCATATATTTTTTTGGCTAAGTTGTCCGGAGCCCTTCAGTTTCTGATACTAATCAGAAAAAGAGTCCACGAAATCATGACCCTACAAAAGAAACACTGTTTTGAGAAAAAGCTTTAAAGTCAAAGCGAAACCATCTGTAGAACTTCTGCAGACAGTTGGAGACTTCTACCCCCTCCTGTTCCCTTATCTCCATCTTCAATCTCCCGCATTGACCATTACGGTAGAGTTAACAATCACCAACCATCAGTGAACAGATACAGAACACGTGCATAGCTTGAACAAATCCGAATAGTACCGTTTAGGGCAAGTTAAGTCATGTCTGGTCTTTCACGAAGAGACCATTCATCTTTATCATTATCTTCCTGTCTGATCATTACTTCTGGTCAAATAACGTCATTATGCGGTGCTGGGCCACACGGGGTGACACTCGACACTATCAGAGGGGGAAATGTCACACACTATGATGAGAACTCGTTCAATATGAGAGATGGGCAAAACTGTTATTTTACCATAACTTAACCGTTATTGATAGTTCGTGATAACAATTATTATTAACTATTAATAGAAGCAGTTTTATTTTCTATAATAGTTTAATTCAGTTAGCAACAGCTGAATAGTTGAATTAGTTTTCTAACAATAGTTGAATTCAGTTAGCAACTAAATTCAACTATTGCTATTAACTGTTAGAAAGTGATCGTTTCATTATAGCAGTTAGTAACTGTTTGAATTCGCCATAAGTGTTTTTAAAATATTTAGTTTTTGTTCTTCAACTTTTTATTTTTATCATATATTCAAAAAATTTTTTTTCTTAATTAAATTTAATTTAAATCGCTTCATTGCTGTCCCAATAACATTTATCGACAACTGTTAATATTTTCGATAACAGTTGCTAATTGTTGTTTTGCAAAATCACCGTTATTTAAATTGAATTGAAGAATAAATTGATAGGATTATTAACAATTCAACCGTCACTGTCAGAGGAGACACTAGATCACCAGTGACTATCCAACCATCTTTGTGCAGTAATTTTAGCCAAAAGTTAGAAAACATTTTACGCGAAAAAGCGACAACAAATATTATTTTGAACGATTAATGTGATGGTTTAGTTTCAACTTCATTTTAAATTTGCAAGATTTGATAGGGGGAAATCCCCATCCAAATCTTTTTAAATTTCTACACAGCACTATATTTTTGAATTTCACACATGTAGAGTTTTTATCTTTCATGTCAAACTGTGTCATTTTATCTATTGAATGTGTGATCAGACTTTTAACTCTCATTCAATATTTTTATGTTGATGTTGACAGTAATTTTATATTATCCTAGTTTATTCGTCTGATTAAATGATCTCCCCCTTTGTTTTATATATATCAAGTACTGCATATTATTAAATATATATTTTATTGTTAGTTAGGCATTTAATTTGAGTATTTCATCTATTTTATTGTGTTGTATTTTGACTTGCATTTGGCGCAGCTAGTCTGCTTTTGAATCTTGTGCCATTAAGCCCAAACAAACCATGAAAGTTTTTTTATAGTTGTAATTATAATCACAAAAACATTTCTGTAAGCTCAGCTTACACGTGTATTTCATAAGGAATAACCCCTATTTAAACTAGGTCATCACTTTAATAATAATTTTTGTCTCCCAATAGTGCTGAGACGGTAATTCCAATTTTAAATTCAAGTAAAAATTGAATTGTAATCTTAGATGATATCATCGCCCTAAAATAGAAAAGAGTATCTTAAGAAAAAAAGTAGAGGTAGAGAGATCATGAGTGACTTTGATCCCTGGTACAGTTTGGCATGAATTTCATTTCGTGTTGATTTAAGTTATTAGGAGGTCTATTGTGTTGGAATTATAATAAATGTGTTAATTAATTTTAATAATAAAAACGATATGCTAATTAACTTTTTCGACCTTCTGATGCGCATTCAGAAGGTCGATCTGACACATAATAAGCCACTTATGCACAATGACTCTTCGAATGTGCTCACAGCTTTTGTTGCTGTTCTTATACGCTGAATAAGGGCAGTAAGTAATTGATCCTCTCTTCAGGACTGTCACATGGGGTGTTGCCGGTACCATGGAATCGGGGCCCGGGAAGTGTTAATCATCTTTTGTTCCATTTGTTCCTAGTTTGGAAGATGGAGACGAAGACTGGGGAAGTGACTATTGCATTCAAGTAACTTTTATTTTTTCATATCTTTTCAGTCTCTGTGGCTTGTTTCTGTCAACTTTCTGCTATTCGAAATAAAATAAACGCACTCAGAACTTTCCGAACTCCAGTATATTTGGGTTTGTATGAAGAGCAATCTCCTTGGACACGTACACTGAATGATCTATTATACACATATGAATAGATAATTTTTACTAGACAATATGGCACATTAATTTTTATTTAGTTTGTATATTATATAGACCATCGAGTTAGACTTTGTCGAAAGCTTTTGCTGTGTCGATGAATAGGGCTATAATTTTTCTGTGTTCCAAGTCCAGTAGCTATATAGTCTGTGACTCTGGATAGTGTGACAAAGCTGAAGGAGAAGCGATTGCTAAATACTTAATTAGCATAAGTTGACATTTTATTTTTGTGAAAAATAAAAACAGGATGAAAACAACTTCAATTTAATTTTTTAAAAATGGTTATAAAAATTCATAAAACTGAGTCGTTACATGCGACAATAAAGACATACTCCACTCCTTTATTTCATTATCTGGCGAATTTTTTTTAATAAAATAACCTTTGTTGATCGACATAATGAGTTACCATCAACAGGATACTTCGTGAGATATTATCTATGAAGAAACCGATGCCAGATAGATCGAATGACAAAGCTGTAGTAGAAGAGATTGATTAATTACCTTACAAATTAGCATAACAAAATGGTAAAACATTCATAAAACTGAGACATTACATGTGACAATAAAGACACACCACTCCTTTATTTCATTATCTGGCGAATTTTTTTGAATAAAATAACCTTTGTTGATCGACATACAACATGAGTTGGCATCACCAGGACATTACGTCAGACATTACCTGTGTGAATGAAACCGATGCCAGATTGCATATGCGATACTAATTATCCAAATATTCCACCATTCTCAACTCATGAGAACGAGCTTTTCGCTCGTGAAACAAAGAACACCACACACAGATCGGTCGCGCAGAGGATTCCAAGCACAGACCGGAACGTTATTCCAGTTTCCGAGTGACCTCATGCCACCAAGGCCACGGGCCCTTTTGTTCCAAGCGCTTTGCCCGCCGGAATATCAGAGAAACTTTGACGAAGGACGGTGTTTGGAATGAGGAATATGAAAAATGGTGATATGTGAGCTTTGTTTGTGTGAAAAAGAAGTTTCTTTGTTGCCAGGCTGAGATCATTTGTGTTAAGTCGAGGTAGTTTGAGCGTTCTTGAAGACGAACACGAGTTCTTTTTTGTTAATGAAATGGTTGAGTTCCTTGATTGTTAGGTTTTCGCGAAATAATCTTAAGAATATAAAAAGAAGGATGTAGTGTTTCTGAAAGCATTCCAACATCTGTAAAAAATAATATAATTTTTGCTTTATCACTTTTTGGCACTTGAATTTTTCACGCGTTTGTAGAATGTTTCGATTTGTTTTCTCCCTCTTATGTTGTTACACTATAGTCCCTTTCTACAAACCCCTTGAGTTCAGCAGCGGTTGGAATTTGAGTTACGTGGTTTTGAACGAATCTATTCCTTAAATTCGGGGGCAGGTTAAATGAAACAATGCGTTCAACAATTGGCGCTTTTAGCGCGGTTTCTGGCTCTGATGATGCCGGAAGTTATAGTGAAGTGATTACGAGTTGGCGAAATAAATAATCACATACATACAGCAGGGGTGGGCATTAAGTCGATCGCGATCGACCACCAATTTGGGGTGACCGCCTTTACTAATACCTAAGACGCGCATACTAAAAGAAACATATTTATGGAACACCGACGCCAGCTAGACTGGAGAATCGGTTTTTCACAATCGATGCGACTGTGTTTAATTGCAAATGATTCGCGCGCGATGAATGTGTAGACGACACATGTAACTTCATTGGAAGCGCACGATGACGCTTAAGTACATACGTCGGTTACAGATTCCTCGGTTCACGTATCTTCGCTGCTCGCTGCATTGAATACGTCCAGGTTCTACGTTCTAGCAGTCGCTCATAGTTGTTCAAACATTCAACTTGACAATTTTGTGTTTTTGTAGTAAAAATAGTAATCTGTCATATTTTAAAAGAGGTGTACAATGTCGAAAACAAGTGTTAAGAAAAGAAACACATACAATTTTAATACAGAATGGGAAGAACAGTTTTTCTTTACAATATTGAATGCAAAATGTGTGTGCAATATATATGTCATGCAAGTGTGGCACTTCCAAAAAAGGGAAACGTTGAAAGGCATTTCAAAAGCATGCATGGAAGTTTTGATACAGATTTTCCGTTAAAAAGCGAATTGCGTATGAAAACAATTCGCTTTTTCCGCAATTCGCTTTTTCCGTTAAAAAGCGAATTGCGTATTCTTTTAACAAAAGTTAAAAGAATTTAAATCGCAATTAATCGGACAACAATCATATTTTATTAAACCCAATACTGTATCTAAAGGTGCAACAGTTGCATCTTTTCGTGCGAGTCATGTGTTAGCAAAACATAAGAAACCTTTCGCAGATGGAGAAATGATAAAAAAAAGCGTTTCTGAAGCCAGCGATTCATTATTTGATTCATTCAAGAACAAAAAGGAAATTATTTCCGCAATTAAAGACGTACAACTTTCGAGTAGAATTGTCACGCGCCATATAGAAATGATGAATTCTGATTTGGCTGATCAGCTGACCGAAGATATTACTAACTGCATTTGCTTTTCCTTGCAGTTTGACGAATCTACGGACATGGTTGATATTTCTCAATTTTACATTTTTATAAGAATGGTTTTTAAGGATATGAGTGTAAAAGAAGAATTATTAACAATATTACCTCTAAAGAAGAAAACACGAGCTGAAGATGTTTACTGCACCTTCAAAAAATACACAGAGGAGAAAAAAATTCCAATTTATAAAGTTGTACCGATGACAACTGATGGGGCCCCATCAATGACCGGCACAGTCAATGGATTTTCGGCTATGTGTATCAGAGACGATGACATCGCATTTCATTTCTTATCACTGCATTATTCACCAACAGGTCCTCTGTTGTAAAATTCTAAATATGCGTCATGTTATGGGAATCTGCATGAAAATTGTGAACTCAATTCGAGGAAGAAGTCTTCAGAGAAGAATGTTTCGGGCCCAACTAGAAGAAAACGAATCTGATTACGGGGAATTGTGTTATATCATGCAGATGTTCGTTGGTTAAGTCGGAGTATATTTTTACAAAGATTCAGAGAGCTACTACAAGAGGTAAAAGATTTTTTGGAATCAAAAGATGAAGCGTACGTTGAACTTAGTGATGACGTTTGGTTGATGGATTTAGCTTTTGTTGTTGATATAACAAGCCATCTTAATGAATTGAACTTACAATTGCAAGGAAAAATCAAACAATAGTAGAATTGATTGGATTTGTTAATACTTTCAAAAACAAGTTAAATCTAATATCTTCCCAGTTGATGAAGAATGAACTAAAAAATTTCAAAAATATTTCTGACGAGTTGTTTAAAAACGGAGGTACATTAAACAAAGAGAAATATTATGATGAAATAATAAAACTTGACTCCGAATTTGAGAGACGTTTTCAAGAATTTACTAGACTAGAACCAATTGTTACATTCATGTGTTACCCATTTGGCAATATTGATGTGGAAGAAATAACTGAAAATATAAATTATATATTTTCTTTATCTCTTGAGGAAAACGAAGTTTTTCTCCTTCAAAATGACAATTTGAAAGCACGTAGTTCAGAACCTAAGAATAACTTTTGGAATCTAATGGACGAAGTAAAGTATCCTAATTTAAAAAAAGTTGCATTTCATTTAACATCGTTCTTTGGCTCTACCTACCTGTGTGAATCTGTATTTTCAACGATGAATATAATTAAGACAACATATCGTTCCCGTCTCACAGACGACCACTTAGAATCCAGTGTAAGATTAGCAGTTAGTAATTATATACCGAGATATTCAAGATTGGCGGACAGTATGCAGACTAAGTCTTCTACTAACTATAACTACGAGAACAAACTTTAGATGAAAATGATTTATTTTTTAATGTATTTTGAATTGTTTGATAATAAATGCATCATTTGATATTATTATATTTGTGGCTATTATTATGTTTGTTTCTTGTTTTTTGCTTTAAACGCGGTTTTAAAAGAGTAAGTTTTTTTATTGTAGTTATGTAGGTAAGTACATATTCCGTATTTATTATTAAGTTATAATAAATATTGTAGACCTTTTTTTTTAGCTCACCGCACCTACGCCACTGGGTGGACTGCAACACCTTGAAAAAATTAGAAGTAGCCTAATTTCCGTACCCTGGAAAAGTCTGCCCACCCCTGACATACAGCAATCTCCGTGCATAAAAGTGTAGATATTATTTTAAATTCTTATGTTAATTACAATTTACTCCATGTTTTTTTCCTTTGTTCATTTAATTTTAGTTTCCAATATCGAGTGCAAAACGGGTAGCACGTGTTATTTGATTTGTTGGATGCAAAAGAATATGGATTATTTTTTTTATTTCTGTGTACCCCTAAAAAAAAAACACCTTTTTTTTATCCATTATTTCATTGTTTTTACTTTTGTTAACAATTTACCATTTTAGTAATCAAAATTAAAAAGTTATCTATCTTATTCTATTATTTGTCTGATGAAATCGCACAAATTAAAAAAATTCCGCTTTTAATACTTGTTAAATTGTTTTTAGAAACTTTAAAGATGTGGTTAAGCACATGAATTTTCGTAATGTAATGCGAATGATTGCCCTTTCAAAAAAGATTTGACACCAAAAAAAAGATTTAAAATCTTTCAAAAACCACCAAAGAACATCAATGTTAATGCAGCCGATTTCGCGACTTCACGTAATTGTACATCTAAATTCTCAAAATTTTGCTCGGGTTTAAAATCACTACGAGGGAGGTTGGTTGGGTTTTATGACGCAAGGGCTATATTTGGTCAAGCTGCGCCAAACACAAGACAGAAGATGTCAAATAATGGACACACACACAAAAGGAAGAAGGGTTACAGTAATCGAAATTGCGTCGCTTACAACTCGCAGGTTGCTGGCACAGTGGACAAACCCACTGAGTCACGGCGTTACAACTGAATTGAAATAGTAAGGATTTCTATCACACCGCAGTTTCCCCAAAATGGGCCCCACACTCCAAGGGGCCCCGTCATAAATGCGATTATACGATTTATAAAATAATTTATTATTAATTTATTTTATCCCTGAATTATTCAGCGACACGTAAACGTTTATTTTTACTTTAAAAATGTTTCCTACCCAATTCACTTCATTTCAAAAAGCGTAATTAAATAAATTATTTTTCTTTTTAATATTTAGTGGGACCTCTCAGACATTGATACAATTGGGCCCCTCACTTCACCTGCATCCCGCATTTTTTTGTTCCTAAAGGATAAATTTATCTCTTAACACAACAAAAGAAACTGGAGTTTGACAGATATGAAATTATTGTCCAATGAATATTAATTATGTCTCTTATGAAATTATACTTTGGGATCATTGCCCCCATAGAATCAAACGACTGTCAGAGCTCCAGCCTGTCCCACATGGTTCCCTTTGGAAGTAAATACAGGTCACTGAGCAAATACTAGGTACTAAAAACGGAAGTCGTCTTGGAAAGAATAATCTTCAATAAAAATAATTTTATTGTCCGCGAAAATGGAAAGTTATTGCTCGTCGAATGCCGACAGGAAATCTGTGGCAAACAGGAAGAGCAGCCACATCTCTTGTCAAGAGGTTATTTTTAAACGGCGGTGACAAAAGGCGATGGGAAACGGGACAATTAGTTTTCGAGATGGGAGAGCTGAATTTAATTCGAGTTGATTAAAAGTGAATGTACGTATCAGAAAAACCAGTGGCACAGCTAAGGGAGGGCGACAGGGACGGCGGACACTAGCGCCAATGTCCAAAGGGGTGGCATTTCAAAAGTATTTATTTAAACGTTTTGTAATTTTTCTTGAAAAAATGTTTTATAATTTCAAGCACAATTTTGTCCTTGTCACAGAGGTATATTCCAGTTCTGTGCGTGTAAAGTGAATACTTTCGTGCACTCCATCTTTGGATACAACGTTTAACCCTCCATGTGGTTACGGCGAGATATCTTGTTCATCAAGGTCTGACCAATTTTGATAAAGACGAGATATGCCCTCATCAAAATATTGCTGATGTTTTGGTGGTGTCTAGATCAAGATCTGGTCAGTTTTCTAAAAATGGCGAGATATCTCGACCATCAAGATCTGGTTAGTTTTGCTAGTGACGAGATACCCTGTCGAGACAACCACCAGGAGGGTTAAAAGTCAATCCTACCTTTCAAGTAGCTCCCTGAAGAATTACTTTTCATGCAACCCACTGCATTCGTATTGCTATTAACTCTCCAAGTGGTTTCGATGAGGTATCTCGTCCATCAAGATCTGAACAATTTTGCTAGTGACGAGACTTCTTGTCATCAAGATATTGCCGTCTTTTTATGATGATGAGATCAAGATCTGGTCAGTTTTTCCTAATGACGAGATTTCTCGTCCAACAAGATCTGGTCAATTTTGCTAATGAGGAGAAATACCTTGTCGAGACAACCACCAGGAGGGTTAAGAGAGGGAAGAGACAAATCACCAATGTCTGGAGAGCCCAAAACAAAGACAGGGCCTCTTTTCTTACCTCCGTTCTTAAAATTCATGAACAGGAGCCATCATGAAAGTTCAGTCTTTTGCTAGTTTTTGTGCATTTTCAATAAAAATTGCAACCGAAATTTTTTTATTTGGAACAGTAATTTTATAAAAATAAACTAATGAGTATATTTTGAACACTAATTATTTTAATAAAAAACATTATTACCATTATTTAAGTATTATACACCTTATTTATGCATTTTCAATAAAAATTGCAACCGAAAAATTAATATTTGGAACAGCGGTTTTATAAAAATAAACTTTTGAGCATATTTTATACCTTAATTTTGTTTTAAACAGAGGGCATCAGTCTTGTTTGCCCTAAGTTCCAAAAAGTCTAATAAAAGTCTTCGCCTCCTGAAAGTAATTATGGATTCATCTTTTGATTTTTATTTGTCACATGCTTCTGACCAGTTTTGACCTTCTTGACGAATAGAGTGCTTACTTGTATTTTTTTCAACTAATAGTGTATATCTTCCGTGTCAGGAAAAAAAGGGTTAAATTTAGTTTTGATTTTAAGCATACTATGTTTTTTAAAATTATAATGATGGACTTGACACCTTTGGACCCATCAAAAGTTATACTTAACCTCCTTTGCCATGACGCGGAAGATATCGTCGGCTTAGATCAGAAACTCATTAACTGACAAAACAAAATTAATTTTTATTTTGCAGCTGTTTAAAGACTGCATATTAGTTTTTAGATCAGAAATGAAAATAAGCATTTTGATAGTATTATATATCTTTTAAACATATTACAACATGACAATGGATTTTTCATCACTGTGAAAGTGTCTCCAGAAAATGTCAGTTTATGAGTTTCTGTCTTAAATCGACGATATATGGATGTGGTTATTTTAGTTATTAAATATGTGCAGGATAAAAGGAATACCACACTATCCGGAAATCTCGCGGCGTTCAGAGGGTTAAAATAGCATGGATCCCATAATGCAATTCCGAGTTTCTGTGACCGAACACTGCCATTCTCATTCGGGTAAATTCCTCTATTACACTGTCAGGAGTCGTTAAATTCTTCCCTATGCATTCAGTACCCACCACCAACATATTTTGAACAGGTTTTAATTATCAGAGGAACAACCTTGAACGCAAACAATAGTCCTGTAACATGTACTTCGCTCTGTAACAGTGAATCATCATTCAGATTTTTGTGAATGAAGCATGTCGCAAGGTACACGGATATGATTTACAACAGCGCAGTATGATTTTTGCCTATGAAGGTCTGAAGATAATTTTACAGGTGCTGCTTTCTCTCTCCCAAGGAGATTCAGATAAAGATGTAACTACAGGTTTCATGTTTTGTGCTTAGATTTAAGATTTTCATCTATCTGACAATGATAAAAAATAGTACTGTCAGAAAAGTGTATCTAACATGTTTTTTATGTTGAAAGACAACAGCTGTCCTCCTCCTTGTGCGGACAAAAATGCGATAGGTTAGTTGGATTTACTTCGCACTGGTGCAACACACGGTCCGGGATCAACCCCGAAGGGAAAGTCCGAAGACAACACCTCGTAATTTTGAACCATATCCAGATGACGAAGTCATCACCTGAGTTGGCACTCAACTCTCTAAACTTCTACATCACGCCAACGTGAGGACATTTGAGGCCACGACAAGATTTAACGTGCACCAGCCCTCACTTACACGACGGTCTTTGGTTGAGAAAAATGAATGCATGGTTGCAAGAAGGAAAGAAAGGCCATTTTTGCTTTTAAAAAATGCCCAATCGCGCCCTAACTATTTTAAAGTATTTAGTCATTAAAAGTAATTTCTTCAAAAGATATTGTCCAAAAAAGATGAAAAAACAACCGGAAGACGAATATAATAATTTAAAGAAGTAATTTGAACTGTCTCCATTTTGAGGACATTTGACCTCGCAGGCTAAATCATTCACAGGGAACAATTCGAGCCAGAAGCAGCAATTTCCAACTCATACGTTGGCCATGCCTCGAGTTAAACCGAAAACAAAACATAACGACACAAATTGTAAATTTATGATCAATTCTGAATTTTTTATTTTGTTGGAAATAAAATGAAAAATTCTTGTTTAACAATTATTTTCGTATTTTGAAGCTCTTCTACAAAAAAAGGAATATGCTCCTGGTGGATGATCCTCTACAGGTTCATATTCCACACATGCAATCAATTAGAGCTTGTAAATTAAGCAAATAGAAACTAGAATTTTGATTCGTTCTCCTACGTTGAATTGAAACAATAAATGCCGATTAACAGCCGTTTACACAAAAAGCTATGTTCATTATAAAGCTATAGGTCATTAAGGACAGTATTTAAGTATTTATTCTGTCAAAATGGCTCCAACAAAAAAATTCTGTCATATATTCAAGTCTTTTCAATAAAAATAAGACCAGATATTTTGTAAATCATATAATTCTCCCCAAAAAACTTCAAAAACTAGACATTTTCGCTAAAGGACATATGCCCCAATTTAAAAGGTCAGGGATCAAACCCTCTGCAGCCTCACACCCCGTACTCGATCCTGAACTCCAAGGACAGATTATTTCAAAAGGGCGGTCAATTCAATTTCCAGCAACAAGGTATTAAAATTTTTCAGTCAGCTTTAAAATGTGCATTCCCCCCGAAAAAACTGAGTAATTAGCTCTTCATTTGTTTGCCTACATGTTTTTATTAATGGAATTTTGATTTGTTTTAAATTTATCATCCCGCTATTGTGTTACCAAATGTCATTTTAAAGGGGAATAAGAGAATCTGAACTCTGAGCGTGCATCAAAATAAAGACTTTTGTCTATTTTGTTCTAAATTTTGAACTTTTAATTTGCCTTTCAAATCCTGAATTCTCTTTGATAATTACGCCAGCTCAAGCGCTTTCACCGCCCTCGTGGCCTAATGGATAAGGCATCGGTCTCCTAAACCGGGGATTGCGGGTTCGAGTCCCGCCGAGGGTATATGATATTTTTCTTCTGATATTCTCTTCATTGTTGTTTGTGCATAGTAAATGAAATAACTGTCTTTTGCTGGATCAAGATTTGTAACGTGATATTTACTGCATTATAAAGTTGGACAACATAATTTAATAATCTATGCGCAACTGGATGAAGGTTTTTATGCACCTTAAGCCTTTAAATAGTTTTAACTTATTTTTGAATTAAAATTATTCTTTAAACTTGCTACAACTGCATGAATACCAAACCATATTTGACGTCCTACTAAACTAGGATTTGATACATTAGTAGAATAAATTTAAATATGAGTTTTTATTTCCTGAATTAACCCTCCAAGTGGTTTCGACGAGATATCTCGTCCATCAAGATCTGAACAATTTTGCTAATGACGAAATATCTCGTCATAAAGAATACCGCTTGAATTCCGAATGATGAAGATATTGCCAATATTTGATGATGACGAGATTAAGATCAGGTTCGTTTGTTCTAATGACGAAATATCTTGTCTATCATATCTGTGCTAATGACTAGATACTTCGCTGACACAACCACCAGGAGGGTTAAAACAAATATATTACTTAAGTAATTTTAGCACATTCGAACTAAAGAGAACAAATAATCGTATCTAAGGAAAGAAAAACAACAGTTATCAACTTTATTCATTTGTCAAGTTGCTTTCAAAAAAGGGCTGACGCCTGAAATACATTGTATAAATTGTGAGGAAGATAATTTAACGATAAGGTTATAAGTAAATAATTACAGGAATGAAAATATTGACATTTCTATTTACTTAACTGGTTTATAGGTTTCCTTTCGATAAGAGAGTCATCTTATCTAGAAACCTATTAACCATAGTTTGAGGACCTTCGACTTAAGATTGATGTTGAGTTCTGTGAGCTTATCGATAACTAGAATTAGAGATCTCATAGAAGCTATGTTTGGAAACTAAAATGATAAAGTAAGCACTGGTTAGTATGGCAATTCGTTTCTGAAATGAGTAGGAAAAGCAAACATTGGTGACGGTCTTGCTCATCAGACGGTCTGGTTCATCGACACGGTATACGTAAATAATCTTCCGGCCTCATGTAATTTGAAAATGCTGCAAAACATGCGTTAAACAATGCGACATCTTGTAAGGGCATAGTGTTTACTCGAAAGGAAATGACATCTGTTACGGTTGGATAATTATGAATTTGTTCTCGATGAATTTATTACCTTTTTTAATGATTGCTCCAGTTTGCTGAGATAGGAGAGATCACTACCGTTCCTGAGTAATGTGAAGGATGTGTACACGCAGTAAAAAAAATAGGTGCAGCCAATATTAAAAAGGATAAAAAAGGCCAAGTTTAAGTGTTAAAGTTTAAGCAAAGTTTTACGATTAAAATGTGATAAACTAAAATATGGTTGCATTATTATAGGTAGGAAAGTAGGCAGGTAACTAGCTTTCTTGATATTCTTAAGCCTTCTCTTATGACGTAAATACTGTATTTTCTATTCTGGTAATACGAATCTCAGAGAAGATACATTTAAAAGTTGTAGGATCTTAGTAATTAAAATAGCTATAGAAAACAAAACCTGCTTTTGCTATGTGTTCCTGGTAATTTTCTATTTGCACTATCACCTGATTAACTTCGCCAATATTCACGTCATATTGTTTACTTTTGGTTTCTCCTTTTGGTGTAGTGTTGTTTGTTTCTATCAGAGGTTTAGTTAAGGGCCTGGGTCTGTTTTTTCTGAGGGCGACAGGGTCAGTAGACCAGAGTTCCAATATCTAAAAATGTGGCATTTCAGGAATATGTATTAACCTCTGGTTTTTCTTGGAAAAAAAATGTTTCCTACGAAGTGTGTGAATTATGTATCTTCATTTCGCAGAATAGATTAGCGATAGTTACTTTTGTGTGGATTCATTAAACTCTTTTCCTTTTTGCTTTAAGTTAATGTAGTAAGATACAAACACAACGTACCGCATCTAGAGAGGACCATGAGCATCTTGCTAAGATCCAACAGCTAGAGAGAATTCGATCCGAAAATTTAACGGAAATCTAAACCATAAACAGTAGTTATTTGAGGTAGCGTTAACTGAGGTGACTTCGCACTTAAAAAAAATTTAAATGCCAATTAATAGTTACGTAAGCGACCGCTAGAGTTCATTAGTTGCATGGCAATTCTCTGGACCTGCTAGTGATTGATGACTTGCATCTTGATATGTTGTCAGTCCTCACAGCTTATTTTCAGACGCAATTGATAATAAGGGATTTTATGTACTTTCCAACTCTCAGCTGCACAACTTTAAACAGATTACAATGTGATTATGTATTTCTCATCATTATGAGAATAAGTATTTAGTGACTCCAAAAAAATGTCAGTTAATTGCTCTAAGCCGACGATATGATTATTTAACTAAAATCTATGTATGACTAAATTGACAACATTAACCATGTTTTGGTTTTTATATACATCTTAAGCCACCATATGTCAATAAACACAGGTACATTCTGGCTTGATGAAGTGTAGGATCGTTTCTCTCGATAGAAACGCTATCTTGTAGCGAATACCAGGTGCTAAAGTATAGAATGGACAAGCACATAGAAGAGTGAACGAAGCACCAAGAAGAAACATACAGGTTCCTGCAGAGTAATCTATCTCTGCTGTCGATCTAGATAGCAAGGATTCTTATGGCTCTGTTCCAGGTCCTTTGACCACTCACAGCATGGGCACAAATATAAAGCAACAATCCACACAGAGGAAGCAGTGACGAAGATGACTTTTCAGTGCTAGATTTCTTGCGACACCAGATTCTAAAGACGATGACGTTCTTTCTCTTTAAAAAGAGAACATTGATGAACAGGATGACGCTACAGAAGTTAAGAATGTACATTCAAAATTGAAGACTTTGTGATCTTGAGATTTATGGAGAAGAAATCTGTGAAACATATGGCACAAGAAATTAATGTATGTGAAGATAATTAAGTAGAATTGTATGCTTGAGAGCAAATGATGAAGAAAAATCGTCCAGATTTCCAGTTAGAGCGGACGAATCAAGTATCGTTACATCTGATATAATTGGCATACCTTCCCGACCTGAAGGAAGAAAAGGTATTTACCTTTTTAAGGATGATTTGTCAACTCTTTCAAGCTCCTTTCTGTTTCTTGAGTTTAAATAAATATGTAAGCTATTTTGAATTTTTTACAATCGTTTGTGCAATTTATACCTCATATTACATTTTTTTTAATTGACGTTTTTCCCCCTCAAATATACCAAAACAGAACAGGGCAACAAAATTAGACAGGGATGAAACTGAAATTGGCACTCAAACTGAATCAACTCTACTATCACTAAGCCACATAATACAAAAGCGTTTTTTAAAAATCAACCTGGGAGTCCATAATTTTTAGGCTTAAAGTTGAAAAGTGGGCAAACTTACCCCAGTTGCCGTATCGGGTTTTGTACTAGAGTTATCCTATGAGAAATTGCGCTTGTTAAAAACCCAAAGACCCACTTCACTAATCTTCAAAGTTGCGGATAAAAATCACGGACTAACATTTCTATCACAATGGTATGATTGACTGACTAGATGTGCAATTGAGGAGAAAAAAATCAAACTACCCCATTTATTCACATCGTTTATAGTAGAGCAAATCCAATCGCGCGTATCCCCAGTTGTAAATGTTAAGCTACTGATACTTATTAGGTTATTTTGATGGTGCTAAATGATTTCAGAAATAGATTGTTCTTAGACAATATAAATATTAACAAAAGAATTAAGATATCTGTATATTTATTAAATGTAAAATGTACAATACTTACGTTTCAAATAAATGCACGATCTGTCTCCCTTTTGAAATTAATCTACCCTATTCTATGAAATGCTGTAGTACTTAACAAAATTAATATTCTTCAATATTTCATCATGGGTGTGGCAAGGCCACAGAGATATAACAAAAAATCACCTCTTATATAACCATCCTCATAATAAAACCTTTAGCACTCCCTCTAAGGATAGTACATATTGATAGATGCTGTGAATAAATAAAGGGTTTATCTGCCTCTTATTCTTATCTACAATAGCTTCTGCTCTATTAAATTATCTGTCAATCACAAACCTCTTTCTGTGAAGAATAGAATATTATCGCAGATCTTCCTATGGAAAGAATAGAATCTATAATATTACTGTAACGATTGTATTTCTAAATCCACAAGGAAATGTTGCTCCGAAATTTAAATAATAAACTATAAAATTAAAAAGCGTAACTCTCGCGTAGCAAAGAATGACCGTAAAGCTAAAAACGAAACCTTTTTTTATTGTAACCGCAGTCCTAACTTAAATAATATCCTTTCCTAAACTTAAATAATATTTTTTGTATTGCATTTATAATAATAAAACTGTACGAGTGTGTAAAGGAACAGAGAAAAATTTATATATTTGTGCGTTCAGTATATTCAGTACTTCTTATAGATATTAGTTCTCTAAGAGCAGCCCGTCATCAGAACCAGTACTGGGTCCGTCACCAGAACTGGTGCTTGATCTTATGATCAAAACGTACTGGATATCGTTATCAGAACTGGTGCTGGACCCTGTCATCAGAAATGGTACTAGGTCTTATAATCTGAACTGAATATCATCATCAGAAATGGTGCTGGGCCATGTCATTAGAACTGGTATTAAATACGCCATCGGAACTGCTAGTACTGGATCCCGTAATCAGAACTATCACTGGGTCCCGTCATCAGAACTGGTACTGGGTCTGATCATCAGAACTGGTAATTGTTATCGGTATCAAGCTTGGTACAGGTGCCAATACTAAAGACTGGGAAGGGGTTGGTTTTATAAAAATAACCCTGTAAGTGATTATTATAAAAATATTTTTCATAGGCCCAGCTTTGATATATTCTTTAAAAATTATATACTTATAAGTTGGCCGACACGGAGGTCAGAAAAGGACCAAGCCGCTTCCATCTCGTCACCATCCCTGCAAATTAAAAATGAAAAAAATAGAAAAGAGAAACTGCAATTAAATTAAGAGTTAATATCGAATGTAAATTTGAGTCCCCTGAGAATGTGAGGATCAGGTCAAATGGCCTTTCTACCCCTCCCCTCAAAGGCCTCGAGTAAAAGCCTTATAATTCTCACGTTCATTTCTTTTTTGAAATTGCTACCAAAACTGCTGTTTTTATCCAATTTCAAAGGTGTTTCTAATCACGTTGTTTTGGCTTCGTTGTAGCTGATTTTTATTGTCACTGATTTCGTTAATATTTGTGTTAATTTAGCTAATGTATTGTGGAAATTATTACAGCTAATTAGCATTTGCATGGGCGCATCCAAGGAGGTGACTGATGGACTTCAGCCGCCCCAAAGCTTCTAAAGAAAAATTGAACTGAATGTTTATCGTTTTGAAAACATCAATTGAAGCATGAGAGGCATTTTCGGTCTTGCTAAATACAGATGGCGGTAGTGTTTTTGAGGCGATACTTAATTCCAGTACGTTTTCTGAACGTGACGTCGGTTTGTTTTTCGAACACGCTTTCAGCATTTTGCCAATAAAAATTTCAGAGAATAAATTCCGAATTAATATATGATAGTTGATTGGTCAACACCAATTCAATTAAACGCCAAGCGTTGCCAAAACGGCTACATTTTACCAAAATCCCTATATGTATCATGCGAAAGTATTTGGACAGCAGAAGTAACATCTTCGCAGACCGCCTAGTTTGTTTACTCTAAAAATGCCTCTCATGGTAGATATGAAAAAATTTGTTCACCAATCTCTAATGAAAGATTGGATTCATGGCCAAAGTTAACCCTCCAAGTGGATTCGGTATCTCGTCCATTCAAGGTCTGATCAATTTTGCTATTGACAAGATACCTCGTCATCAAGATATAGCCGATTTTCCGATGACGAGATCAAGATCTGGTCAAAGTTCTTCTAATGACGAGATATCTCGTCCATCAAGATTTGATCAGATTTGCTAATGACGAGATACCTCATCGAAACCACCACCAGGTAGGTTACGCTGCGTTAGTTTCACTGTCATGTGGTTTCTTTTCGCTTTCTTTAAATGTTTGAACCCCCAGCCTAGTGGGGTTTTTAAACTTTCCAAAACCTTTTGCAAATAAAACAGCGCACAAATGAAATGTAGGAAGAATTCATTGTAGAAAGTCAATGCAGGTACAAAAAACATCGCTAAGGAGTTTACGTGGTCACCGATGGTGTCACACGTGGGGGAGTGTCATCACGAGTTCCGCTCTGGGTGACACCAGCACTAGTGTGTAAATGGCAAATTGTAAATCGTCTCAAGTTAACGAAGTTTCCAGTTCGCTGACTTCTTAGCCTGGATGAAAACACGCTTGAGGAATAAATCCTTCCATTCGCTAATCACCTGCCTGCTCGAGCTTGTGGAGGTAAACAAAACTTGAATTTCGTATTATCTCGGAACAAAATAACTACAAGAATATAATATATTCTTGTATTTATATACCTATACCTTAGTAGGAAAAGGGCCAATGCCCAAATTAGCTGAGTTTAGTTGTGCTCACTTCAAGTTAATCCTGTTAAATGTCTCGACGAAGAATCTCGTCATTAGCAAAACTGACCAGATAGATTGATGGACGAGGTATCTCGTCGTTAGAAAAAATGACCAGATCTTGATCTCGTCATCATAAAAAAATCGGCAATACCTTAATGCAGAGGTATCTCGTCATTAGCAAAATTGGTCAGATCATGATGGACGAGATATCTCGTCGAAACCACTTATAATAGAAGAAAGTACCTATGTCCTCCCGTCACTACATTATGAAAGCATCAAATCGTTTTTTTTTACCATTGCTGGGCCAATTTGAACTTGTTAGAAGTGCTTTTGTGTCATCATGACACTACAAGGACGGAATTGTGAACCGCTTGGCGTTACCCTGGTGCACCATGGAGGGTGGGTTCACATTGAACCTCACATACATACCATACATTCAAGTCAGAACTCGTTTATAGAGAGGCCACATTAACTCCAGGCGGACAAATATCCATGCTTTATTCTGGATTCGAACCTGGAACATTTCGATCTAGAAGCCTGCACCATGACCTCCAGCCCGATTGATCGGCCAGATATCAAAATATTGGAAAGTATTTTTTGTACGCTGTATTAAAAATAATAAAAATTACCAAATCAGCTGTTACCTCAAGCTTGCAAAATGGACATTGTCCCTTTTCTAACAAGGTATAGATATATTATATATTAATCTGCTTTCTTAAATTTCAACGTGGTTATTTACGAAATAACGCTAAGCTCTGCTTTGTTACTGTTACAGAAACTTATTTTTTACGAATGAGTATCCTCTAGGTATATTTGGTATGCGTTTCTGGTCTGCAGACAGGATAAACATATTCGGAGTGCCATACTTAGTCGGCAGACATAGTAAACCTATCCGAAGTGCCGTATCTTGCCAGTGGGCAGGGAAAGGAAAGGCCTTTTTCGGATGTAAAGGAATTTGCTTCCTCCGTTGCTACAGTAATACTAAAGGTATTACTGTTGCAACTCAAAGGGATATAAGCGATGGTCCTTGATTAATCCCGGAGGGAAAGTCCGAGGGCAACACCTCGCAATTTTGAACCACGTAAACCTTTTCGGATGGTCGTATTTGGACTGTAGGCTGGTAAAATCTTTTCGAATGGCTGTTTCTGGTCTTTGGGCCGGTTAAACCTGTCCAGAGGGCCGATCTGGATTGCAGGCCGAATAAACCTATTCGGAGGGCCGTATGCGGTCTGTTAAAAATATTTGTAGAGCAGTATGATCTGTGGGCTGAATAAACCTGACTGGAGGGTCGTATGTGGTCTGCGGTTAAACATATCCGGAGGGCCATATCTGGCTTGCAGGCCAGTTTAACATATCTGGAGGTGCGTGTATGATCTGCGGTCAGTTAAACCTGTTCCTAGGGCTGTCTCTGGGAGTAAGTTAAACCTATTCACTACAATAAATATATCTTACGAGTATGGTCCTCTATCTTTACTTGAACGGTTTTTTGAGGACACCTGTTCCAAACACTAACAGCTATTTCTCAAATAGCTAATAATTAGTCTCCCAAAAGGGACAATTTGCAAGAAAGTCTGCATCGTTTCGCACCGCAACTTGCATTTGGCAGTTAAAAACCGACCATTTTCTAAATTATGGAACATGAAAATGTATTCATCATGGAAACCTCTAATTTACAATTTGGCAACATGCTTATTGTTTTTGTTTGCTAAAAACGTTTGACTTACTATTTAATATTGAAACATTTTTGTTCTTGTAACATTGTTTCGTTTAGCATCATTTGCTGTTTCTTTATGTTAAATTTCATTTTTTGCAATATTCTTGAGAAAAATTAGGTTCTCTCTAAACTCGCTACAAAAGCGTGTGACTGAGTAAACAATATTTTTTGTCAATGAACAAGCATAGATTTTTATATGAATTAACTTGTTTCAGAAACTATCACTTAACAACAAAAAATAAAATACAATTTTTACCACAGAGGCTGCAGAGTATTAAAATGGTAGAAAAAGCAATCAAGTTTGAATTTTTTAAATGGAAGTATTCATTGGTGTAAAAATTTCTTTTCCGTCTTCCTGTGGTGGTCACATTTAAATCTGAATATATAAAGATTTTTTTAACTATACAGAATCTCCTTTTTAAAGCCGTAGTTTAAATCATGTTTATTGAAAGTATCAAGATGAATGTGAAGAAACAGTAAAGAAAAATGACTCAAATAACAATAATACAATCTCTGCAGTACAGAGTTTTATTTTCACGTTTAACTTTAGTGTCTCAAACTTCAAAGAAAACTTTAAAACCTTGTAGTTTTTATCCAAACTTCCAATATAATTTCGAAAAAATGAACTTGTTAGTAAACGCTAATTTTTTATAATTCAATTTTTCGCTGCTCATATATAGGAATAAGAATGTAAATAATCTTCCAGGGGTGAGTGCCAGTGAAGTGAATTCAAAGAGATTCGAAAAATGAACGATTTCGTTTTTATTTAAAAACGCTCATGACAACTTTTAATTTATTTTTATAAACATCAGTTACGAAATTTGTAATTTTTAGTTTAAACACTTAAAAAAATGTTATTTTTTAAATTAAAAGCTACTCACAGGCTAAAATGAGTCCATTTGTAGGAGCAGTTATTAAAAAGATTCATGCTTAAAACTAAGAAAAAGATATTTTTCAATGATAATTTAAAATACAGATTCTCTACAAAGCAGAAAGGTAAGTAAAAATTTACAGACTATCAGCAATCGTGGCGCCATCTGCTAAGCATTAGAGTAGTTTTTTATTGTATTTTTAGGCCTTTGGCTTTAGCCTAACTTGGCTTTGAGAGGGATTTTCACTTTTCAGTGCAAACAAACCAGTTACATAATCCTGGGGACATAAAAGGTAACTATTTCCCTCTTTTAGTTTTTCTGTTAAGCTGTGATTTCGCAGGTTCGATTGCTGTAGGGTTTTGGGTGAATATCTCTTCTGTGTCAGTAATACTTTCCTTGTGTACTTCTATTGCTTGAAGACAAACAAGCGGATCCTTGAGAACAAGCACAAGTTAGAAAACAAACAATGTACTCTCATTCCATGAAGTCCAACATTGAGGGCGTCAGTGTTTTGGTAACCTCTTGCGTAACTTGTGGTATAACTTGGCATGTTTCTCAAGCAGGACGCTTGCATTAAAATGTTCTTCAAAGATTCCAAAAGGTTGCAAACCAAAAGAGGAACTTCCCTGCAAAATTCTTTTATTCTCCAGTAATTTATATTTACAACATGGTTTGCACTGAAAAACTCTGTCATAAGTGATCAATCAATCAATCAGTTAAGACATAAAAGACGCGAAGTGAAATGCGTGTGTTTATATTATTAAAATTGCGTATGCGTGCTTTCGGCAAGACGAATACTGATCTGTTGTAAATATGTCTAATGCAGTTTTGAATTCATTTTTAAAATTTAGATGTTCTTTCAATGTTGGCCGGGAAATGTTCTCTCGAACTAAGGTCTCTGTACCTCGAGCAAGATTTAACAATTTTGTTAAACCCAAAGTACCAAAACATCGAAAAATACCATTGTTTGAATCTGTCAAGCTTGAATTAGCTCCTAAAGTAACGGAAAAACCCAAACAAAACTTTGATTACTTTCTAATATTGGATTTCGAAGCCACTTGTGATTCTCCTGTGAATTTAGATCCCCAGGTACATAAATATTGCATTGTTAACGATTACATGAAAATTCGTTCTAGTTTTAGGCGGAATACAAAATTTATTGATCGAGTATTGATAAATATTGCTGAATTTCTATGTTTCGGTCGTTGCATTTGAAGATGATTTCCACACGGAGATTTAGAGAGTGCTGATCGCATTTTTTAAACATTTCAGTATGTCTTACTTAGTAGATTTGTATACACTTATGAGGCGAAGTTACTCTTTACGTCATTTAATGTTTTGAACACACTAACCCTATTTAATGTTTTGAACACATTAACCCTATTAATGCTTTGAATAATTATTTGTTGCATGTATGGTCTAACTTAATAAATCGTACATTACTTGAAAATTTCTTTCTAAGATATATTAGGTCATCCGGAAAATTCTGCGGTTTTCCAAATCGAAGCGTGCTTTCTTATTACTATTTTCTTTTGCTGATAAGGAGTGACCTTGATTGAAGCAGATGTGTAAATTCGGTCTTTTCTGCTTTCACTGCATAATACTAGCTTGTGTTGTGGCACAATTTTTGTTTCACGGCAGTGCTAAGAATGGAGAACCAAAAAGTTCATTTTTGTCATATTGTGCTCTTTTATTTTAAGAAAGGTAAAAATGCTAGTCAGGCTGCTCATAAAATTTGTGCTGTATATGGACAAAGTTCTGTTTCTGATGACATAGTTCGAAGGTGGTTTGATGAATTTAAGCGTGGAAATTTCAGCCTCGAAGATGATGCCTGCTCTGGATGACCATCCTCTGTAAACGAGGACCTATTAAAAGATGCCATCACTGAAAATCCACGTTACACAGTTCAGGAACTATAACACAGACTAAATATTCCAAACAGTACAGTTTGCGATCATCTGAAGAAGATTGGGTATGTAGGCAGCTACGATATATGGGTACCTCATACTTTAACACAGCAGAATATGCTTGCTTGAATTTCGGCATGTGATTTACTGAAACGAAATGTAGAAGCTCCTTTTTTGAAACGGCTCATTACTGGAGATGAGAAGTGGATACTATACAATAATGTTACAAGAAAAAGATCATGGGGTAAGCCAAATGAACCTCTCCAACTAACATCGAGAGGGGGCTGCATCCCAAAAAGTAATGCTTTGTGTATGATGGGACTACAAATAAATTGTTCATTATGAATTGTTGCCACAAAATCAGAAAATAAATTCGGAAAAATACTGTTCTCAAATGGCAGTATTAAAAGCAGAAATCGTAGCAAAGCTGCCAGAACTGACCAATCGTCGAGGTGTTGTCTTCTAGCATGACAATGAATATCAGACAAAGACTTATTGAGTATGGCTGAGATGTTTTGTGTCGCCCCCATATTCACCAGATCCTGCCCCCTTAGATTTTCACCTCTTCAGGTCTCTTCAAAATTCTCTGAACAGCCTGGAGTTCAATTCTTTGGAGACTGTCAAACAGCACCTCGATAACTTCTTTACAAATAAGCCTAATGACTTTTTAAAAAAAGGAATTTTCCAGCTGCCGGAAAGATGGCAAAAAGTCATAGAACAAAATGGTGCTTATGTGATTCAATAACATTTTAAGTTTTTGTACTGCTTCGTTGGTATTTATCATAAAAAACCACAGAACTTTCCGGATGACTCAATACTTGTTAATTTGAACTCGCATTGCAGATTTTGACTTAAAAAGTGTGTTTGTTTTTCTTAGTAGTTTGAGAAATATAAGCTTTGATATTTGTTAAATTTCTGTTAAGACTGCTGGGCTGTGGTGGCCCAGTTGGAAGAGTAACGGATTAGCAACCGTAGGGTTGCGAGTTCAAATCCAACCAAAAGACCTTTGTGTACAAAGAGGGCTGGTGCACATTAAATCTGTTGTGACCTCAAATGTCCTCACGTTGGCATGGTGTGGAAATTTGGAAAGGGGTGCTAGCTCGGGTGTTGCTTCGTCATCTGACCATGGTTCAAAATTACGTGATGTTGTCTTGGATCTTTCCCTTTGGGAATGATCACAGAATACCTACTTACCTACCTGTTAAGACTGCTATTCATAATGTTTTTCTGAATTAAATGCTATAGAATTCATGTGAGTACCTTTGATGTATTGTATTCATATAAACAAGATTTTACTGTTTTGCAATATATCAGTTACCTAAATCAACTATGCAGTAACATGAATACTATCAATGAAATGTAAAGAGTTTGAATAAAACTCTTGCAGTGCTCACAGAATTTGGAAAGTATGGAAGATCGATTGTTCATATTTTATAGTTTTCTTACAATCTACAATTCTATAAAAGGAATTGCCATGAAAGTTCAGGATAATTCTTTAAAATTGGTTAAACCTAGAAAATTGTAAAATTCTGAAAAACCATCTTTCCTAGTGTTTTTAGTTGCTTCAATGCAAAAAAATTCAAATTCTATAATTAGGATGTAACTACAATTATGCTTTATTTTTAATTCAGGTTTGAGATGCAGGTTTTATGTTAATATAAGGGATGATGTGTAATTTTTAACAAATTTTTATTGCACATATTTTAGAATTTTGTTTGAAGTTTTAAAAAACACATTTTTTCAAGCTGATATTTTTTACTCAATTATCATGTATCAGGAAAATTATTAAAACACAATTTTAATGACTTTTGCATTGCTTTATTTCGAATCAGTTACCGAATTTTAAGTTTTTAAAATTCGATTTGTTTCAAACTTGAAAGGTACTATCTCCCCATAAGCACTGATAACACTCTAACTTGGCAAACTTTGGCTACCTCACCATCTGTTCTATGATTTTACCCAATTATATAGTCATTTTTCAGTATTCATTTGTGCGAAAAAATCCCAATGTATACTCAATGCTTGTGTTTTGAGAAAACTAATATGTTGAATTATGCTTTTCATTCTTTCCTTGTGTTTCAGGAGATTATTGAGTTTCCTGTTTTAAAAGTTAATGGGCATACTTTGAAAGTTGAATCTACTTTTCATTCTTACGTGAGACCTGTGATAAATCCTGAAATTTCCTCATTTTGTACTGAAGTGAGTTCCATAAAACTTTTTTGATTTTTCTTAGCCTCATTGAGTAATTTCATGTGTAACTCATTAAGAATCCGATTTGCATTTATGATTATGTTTGTGGAAGCCTAAAATATATTTACACAGTTCCGGAAAAATTATATTTAGACTCGGATGATCGGTTCACGAAAATATAGTCACAGGAAAATGTGTAGTCTCCGGCCTCAGGTAGGGGAATACAACAAAAAAATAAAATTTTAAAATTTAAACACTAGATTGCTCACTATTATTAATATCAATCAAATCAGTAAAATTAAAAAAATTGCTGCTTTTCCCTTGAGACAAAAACAATCAACTTTTGTAGGGTTTCAGTTTAGCTGTAGAATTTTCTGTTCATTTTAATACAGAAAATTACGATATGCAAGAACTTTACACAAGATGTGTGTCTTTAGAGTTTGGTTTTTTTTTATCAAATGGAACTCTTACTAAGAAAAATTATTTCATACAACTTTTTCTTTCTGCATTTTTAAAGTTCTTGTTATTGTACAGTTATGAACTGAAAAATTCTAGAGATGATGTCACGGAATGTGTTTCTCCCACTTCCCCCTCTGTGACATATTGGGGATTGAAAAGAACAAAAAGGAAACAGAAAAAAGGGTCTTTCTTTTCAAGCAGAGAGAAAGGGGACACCTTGTCTCTGGATGTGGAATAATCTTGATTAGGTCTGAAGCCCCCTGAGGTCATTTTGTGTAGTTTTTATTTTTGTGTACTGTTCATTGTATAAAATAAATTTGATAGAATTATGATTAAAAATATTAAGTCAGTCTCAATCAGATAGAATATACTCATTTTGTTTTAAAATGTATTGTAAACTGAAGTTTACTCGTTGTATGCCTAAAAGTAGGAAGTAATGCCAATTTTTTTTTTACCTAAGGCAGAACAAAGAAATGTAAATTAAACACATTACCTTTTAAATACTTAAACCAGTGTCACATTTATCAGTTTGTGTGGCTTTTATTTAATAAAATACTATGCTGTTGTAAAATTGACAATTATGATTTTTTCCCCAATTTAGCTGACTGGAATTATTCAATCAATGCTTGATAATCAGCCCGTGTTCATAGATGTTTTTAAAGTAAGTAATTTCAATGTGTGTTTATTATTTATTACTAGGGAATTGCCTGTTTATTTATCCTTGATTTTTAATTTATCTAGGGAAATTAAGTGGATAGATCTCCATAACATGAAGCAACTTTTATATTATAGATGAAATGATACACAACTGTGATAATAAGTATAGTTCTGAACAAGGGTTTGAAATTAGCAGTCGCATTGAATTTATTTTGTTTTTATGATCAAGTTTTTAAAACCCAGTTATCATTTTAGTCCCTAACTTTTCTTTTTTAAACTTGTTTGGTGCAAATTCCAACAGATCAATTGTTTGTACATTCTTACAATCTATTGTATTACTTTTAAGTAGGCACATCAAGGTTAAGCACTCTCATTGAGTCATAACGGACCTATAAATGTCCTTAAAAAGTGCCTTTAAGTTTGAAAAAAATTCTCCTAAACAGTTTGTACTAATAAAATTTTAAAAAATTATTAAATGAAGTAAACTCAAAATTGGTCTGCCATAAACTAAAATTCTGTCTTCTAATAAACTGCCCTATGTAACCTCAAAAAGAAAGAAAAAATACCATGAAGATCACGACCTAAAACCAAAAAGTACCCTCAAAGATAAAATGACCCCTAAATGCGACTAATGCCCCTCATTATACTGTGTGTCTATAAACATCCATGGAAACAAATTAAATTTGAATTTGCATCCAAGCAGAACTAAGTGATTGTAATTTCTAACCCTGTTATAAACCAGTTTTTATGATTCTGGTTGTTTCGAAATTTGTTTTTTCTAAATATACTTCACACAAATATATGCATAACACAATACACATGTATGTACCACTACAAAAATTAACTTACAGTACAATATTTTATATAGCAAAATCCTCCATGATGTACTTGTTGATTGACAAAGTTGCATTGTCTTTCACAAGTCTTGCTAAATTGACGATGAGGATGTAATTAAACATGCAACCTTCTGATCATGAGTCTGAAGGTTGTGTGTTCAGATTACATCCAGCTCACCTCTTTCCTGTGAGGCTTCATGTGCAGATAGGAATTACAATTTATTAAAAAACTAAATATTTATTGAATTTAACCACTAAAAACAGCAAAATAAAACTAAAGTTGACGGAGAAAAAGTTCTAATGATATTAATTCATAATTCTTTTTTTATCTTGTGATCTCTCATAAGTTGCCAGAACTTTTGGAAATGCGCAACTAATTACAAGTGAAAAAAAATCAGAAAATAATATTGTTGCCAACTTGGCCAACGAACAAGTTTTCATTTCGTTGAGTATGCGCTAGTTCTCTTAAACATTAATAATTCTATTCTTTAAAAATATTTCACCCACATTTGAAAAGTATGTTATTTTATAGAATATACAGATATGCCATAGAAAGAATAGAAACATGAGATATCCTTCCGTTGAATTTTGTTACATAACTCAGAAGAAATATAAGAACAAAATTCAACAGCAATGTTTAATTGCATAAAAAGTTAATTGAACAATAATTTAAACAATCACTTAAATTATGAAAGTAGAAATATGAAAAGATTTTATTGAAAATGTTACAAGTCATATTTTATGAAAGAATTCTCATATCTATTTTTGACAGCTCAAAGTACTTAAGTCTTTTCAGTGCAAAATATTTTGTTGCATAATTTAACTCTAATTTTGCAACAAGTGAAGAAATATTTATTAAACCATGTTAACTTTACAAATTTCAATTTAATGCATTTTAGTTTATTTAGATTTTGTAAATGTAAAATATTTTTAAATAATTTTCTGCCCACGTAAAAAGCTCTTGAAATACTGCAAAAGAGTATATATGTTACGTAATGTTTGTTTGCATTGTGAAAACAATGTTTATATTTTTTAATCTTTCTTATCTCTATTTTTTTCAGGACTTTTTGTCCTGGCTTGAAAAAGAGGAACTCCTGAAGAGCAACACGAAATTTGCATTTGTTACTTGTGGGGATCCTGACCTGGACTACCTGTAATGTTATATTAATCTTATTTTATTACTTAATGGGTTATTGATGATCTTGATTTTATCTTGTGTGTACAAAACATCTGTTATCATCTGACATGGATACTGGAATAGTAGAAAATTTGTCTGGAGATTAATCATAACACTAGTCATTTAAAAAGTATACTAGCATTTGTTGCAAATTCTTTCTTCTCTTATGCAAAAATACTATGTACTGGGCATCTCCTGGGATTAGTTGCATATTCTAGATAGGTTATATTTACCATACCTCTTTTTATGACAATTTTTCCCTTTGACGTTATATGGAAGGGTTTTTCTGTAGATCTAAATATAAAGGGTGCCAGTATTTTGGGGGTGTAAGTACTTTTTGTTTTATTCTCTGGAAGTGACACAATTTATTCTAATGTAATTTCAGCTTGTTGCTTATAAAATTCATCATAAATTCAATAATCATTTGAGTTTTCGTTTTTATTTGACTGAAAACAGTCACTATATGTATTCTAAATGGCTACTCCATGAAATCTGACTTTAATTCTTCCACATGAACAATTTAATGTTGAAGAGAATTAAAGCACAATGTCATCAAAATGGCGATAAATCAAATTTTGAGATAATCATTCTTAACCAGAAGTATTTTCTTCATCTTCTGATAGTTTGTTTATGTTCACTTAAATGTTCATAGAATTCTGTAGTGAGTAGGGACACCAGGTGCACTGCTTTACCCAAAACCTACATTGCTCTTAAAATTACTCTGATGAGTCTGAATAGAGAAGGAATGGTCATTCTTTTCTTTAGCTCCTTTCTATTCATCATTTCTAAATTTCTCTGCCACTTCATTTGTCTGTTTTTGTTAGGAACTGCAACTTTCTCTATTAATGTTAACTATGTCGTCTATCTCTTATTGTGCACAAATTTTGAACTCAACTCTTATTTCACTAGGCTCTTTCATCTCAAACTACCTTACTATGAGATTTTTTTTTATCAATTTTCTATTTAAACATAATACCTTATTACAGTCGGCGCTCTTTAATCCGGCATGCTTTGGTTCAGCACATTCTGTAATCCAGCACCGATCGAGCCGCTCGCTTTCGGATTTTTTCGGGTGGATTCGGGTGTTTGTTGACCTCGACTGCCAAGTTGTGCCACTGCGATATGATGTAAAAGACTTCCAAAAACAGTTTAATGTCAAAGATGCAATTTTCGCAATTGCCTTAGCATGGAATCAGGTGAAAGAAGTGACTATAGCAGTGCTGGTGCAAACTTTGGCCTAATAATGAAGATGCGGATCAAGATCCAAACGTTACCAGTAATGGTCAAAATATGTTTCTAGATTTGGTAGAAGCTGTGCCAAACAAACCTTTCACAGATGTACCCTGTGAAGAAGTTATATACTGGATTGAAATCACAAAAGTGTGCCAGGTGGTCGAAAAGTGTGCCAGCACTGAATGACAAACAGATTATATAAAGTGTTGTGAACCCACAAGAAGCCCATTCAAGAGATGGAATTGGATGATGGAGTCATGGCAGATGAAGCTTAAGTCTCGTGTGTGGAAACAGGCTTCTGATGCATTAAATACATTTATAAAATTTGCCGAATCCAAAAAAAAGCTATAACTCTGCAGAACTCATAAATTCGTGTATAATCCGTAATGATTTTTAGAAGAAGAGATCCGAATCATGGATGCAACGCGATATCAGAGATTTTTTAAACAGTAACGCTCATGTGTATTTTTTCTTGCCATAGAGCAGCTTATTACAACTTGTTTTAAATATCATTGTGCTGTATTAATTTTTCTTCGGTATTCCCTTCATAACTATATTGACTTTCGCTAATCCGGCACGGCCATGATCCCGAGCGTCCCTGATTAAAGAGCGCCTAGTGTGCTATATTTTAATTTGATATTGACTCTATTATGATACTTCTACTTTTCTTATGTCATTTGTTATAGTTCGCTGAGGTAATTTGAAATTCAAAGCAATGGGATGGACTGGTTGAATGACTGATGAACTCTCAGTTTCATTAGTATTTTTATAGATCTGCCTTATGTAATATAATTTCATTTTCAACACTTAGGAGAAATGAAATGTTACATATTATTTGTATTTTCATAATTTTTACTTGCGTTTGTGCGTGCATGCAGAAAAATTATTGTTTGCACGAATGCCAAATGATTATCATTTGCGCAGGTGCATTCTTATCTTGGCACACAAAGAATTAAGAATCATTTGCAGTTTTAATTATTTTTGTTTTTATTATTTTGATGTCAGTTGTGGCACTATTTAAAGAGGTATCTTTAGAATTTCTTCCTGTTAGAACTGTTCATGATAAGAATTCTTGAACTAGCTGTATGCTGATTTTTTATGCCTTAGCTTGTAGATGTAGCGAATCACTTCATAAGGAATCATTATGTTAGAGCCATGGCCACTGTTAATGTAAATAGAATTTTGTAAATACAATATGTTTTTGAACTATACAGTCCACTTATTTGAACCTACTACATTGCACAACTTAATTTTAATTAGCTATTCACAATAAAATAGTGTTGTATCTATTTTTTATTAAAAAATTTGTAATTTGTTAAGAGTTTGGTAACATTAAAGTGTTTTCTATTAATAAACTTGTACTAAGTATCTATTTGGTTAAATTCTTTGGTTTAAATTTGTGTGGAATTTTAATTTCAGTTTACCTCTGCAGTGCCATGTATCTGAAATTGAGGTTCCTGAGTTTATGAAGCGATGGATAAATATCAAGAGAGTAAGTGGTGCATAATCTTTCAAATTCAAAATTATTATTGATTACTTTATAACAAATGTTAGAATTAGAACATAAAGCTGATTTATTAAAATTTGATTTTTCTTTTATCCCTGTAATCCAAAAATGGAAAATATTTAATATAAATATCTATTTTTATGCCTTAAATTATATAATATGAATTAATTAGCTTGCACTGATGAAACATTTCCACTGCTTGATAAGTTGCATGTTTAGTTTTAAAAGCAGCATAATATTACAATTTTGCATAAAATTGCAATATTATGCTGCTGCATCAATTCTTTAATGCATAGAATTACAATTGTAAATTCTATGCTTGTCAAAAGAGTTGATGTTTTTTATGCACTAAAATTACAGTTTACATAAGTGAATTCACTACCATGTTGGTTCCACTCAAACAATTTTGATTTTTAGTGTAAATTTCTAAAGTTCTTTTCAGAATAATAAGTGTACCAAAGATTTGACTGTCAACAAAATAATCTCAAATAAAAACTAGAGAATGTTTCATGATATGTTTCTTAAATATTTGTTTTGCTTATTTTAAAATTGTAATTGTAATCATATTTATTTTTTAGAGTTTCTGTAATATAAGTCCGTACACGTGGCCTGACAATTTATCAAAAATGCTGGAACACTGCAGCTTAGAACCATATGGTGAACTTCATTCTGGTCTTGGTGAGTAAGATATCATTGTTTATTCTTTCTTAAAACTTAAGTCAGTACTTACAAAGCATGTTAATTTTCAACTATGGTTTTAACCTATTTTTACTTTCACATGAGGTGCGTTGTTATTGTTGACTTACCCTCTTCCTCTGATGATGCGTGACTAGAAACTAAATTATATTGATAGAAATCACAATTGTGCACTTTTGATTTTAGAAAGTATAGCATTTCAAAGTTTTTATTCGGCAGCATCATGTGTGGTTAGTGTCTTTTCCTCTTCCACATAAATCTTTGCATAATATGCAAATTTTTCATGTATGCGTGTCATAAATAGCAGAAATTAAGAGTCAGGCATAGCAGGAGTGATGTAGGCAGTTGGTCAAGTGGGTTCATTGGAGTGTGGGTAATGTTGATTTTAGTTGACAAGTGGAGAGGCAGAAAAGTCCAAGGAAAATCTTTTATTAAATTCTGTATTAAAGACAAATAGTAATATAATGATTTATGATGTTGCACTGAGAGTTGTGTTGGATGTTTGGAATGGCTTTGAGCTCATTCTAAGGGGCTTGTGAAAGAATTAATAGTTAAAAATTAGTTCGCATGGGGGTTAGGATTTAGAGAAAGGTCATTGGATTAGGGGACCTATTAAGAAAGTTTATTTGCAGAAAAGGTGGTGTTTCTATAAAAAGTTGCATGTGCATCTAAAGTGTTGTGGAATGCTTTTACGATTATAAAGGAATTTTGTTTGATGCTGAGGTTATCGAGATGCCAAAGTTTAAAAGGTGATGATTAGATGTATTGGGGACATATGGGATTCCAGATGGCTATAGCAACATAACAAACTAGCAGGTGAAAAGAGAAGAAAAAGGGGAATTATTCTGAAATGTTAAGGAAACTTGAAAATTATATTTTAGGGGTTTAATTTCAGTATAATTTCGTTTACATCATGCTTATTGATAAGACATGACTAAATTTTAAATATTTTATGAGATAAATTAATTTGCAGTTGTGAGTTAAACTGTGGGTTCACTTCCTGTTTGTCTTTGAACTCATCACATGATGGCCACAACCAGAAAGAAAATATTTTGATGATATGTCTACTGAGTTGAGAATGTAATCAAAGAGCCTGGGAAAGAATAAATAATGAACACTGAGACAGCAATATTCAAATAAGAGGGTTCAAATGGAGTGTAAGAAAGGAAGTGAAAGGCGAAATTATTATAATGCTAAATAATTTTTAAGCTGAATCAAAGGGGAAAAGTTTTAAACATGACATGTATGCATGCTGTGTTTTGCAGCATATCATAAATCCTTGAATGCTGGTGATCATTGGTGATAGAAAATTTACAATTAGTAAAGTATTACAAATTTTCTTTTCCTCTGCAGACATGTCTTAGTTTTGAACTTTATTCATTTAGAATTATGATTAGTATTATTATAGTTGTGATTAGTGTATTATTTTTGAATTTTATTCAGTTAGAATTTTGTGATTACTTTTTAGTTCGGTGAAGTTCTATAATCAAATAAATTCAAGTTCTAATTTTAATAGCCCACTTAAAAGTATGCAAACTTTAATACCTCTTCAAATGATTTAATAGATTATTTGTTATGTCATAGTTTAATTTCTTATAATTATACTTTGCATTTTTAGACGATGCAATAAATACAGCAAGAGTTCTTGCTGATCTGGCTGAACGAGGTCTTGTCTATGATTTCAATGGATGGAAAGGCACTTGAGTTTTTGACTGATCCTGATTAGGTGTATAACAATTATATTTGTTTATGTAAATGGATTTTTGTAAGAGGCTCAAACATATTTGCAATATGTAAGCAAATTTCTGTAGCAGAAATTGCCTCAATGTAAACAAAATGACTTTTTATTTTTAATAAAGTATTGAATTTAATGATTACACATTTTTATATTTTATTACCTTTTATCTAATTTTACAGGGCTGCCACAAGTGACTAAAAAGTGACTTTTTGCTACTATTTTTCAACCTTGACAACTAGGGATATCTTTTTAAGCAAAATCATCTCAAAAGCTCCTATTTTCAAAACGTTGGCGACTTTTCGAAACTTTTGGCGACTTTTTTTTGAAAATTCGCCAAAGGTCAACGAAACCGTAGTCCCTTTTTTTAAAAACTAATAGTGGACAAAAAAATACTTTTCAGATTTTTCTTTAGGGAGAAAACTTTCCAAGGAAACACCAATATTTAAATGTTTTGGTACCAAGCCATGGCAACCATGAAAGATAAATATTGACTTCTGTGGTTGCTAGATTGTTATGAAAACCTTATTAAGAAAATATTTAATTTTTTAATTGTAAAATTTAAATTTCTTGGCAAGATCTTCAATGTGTACTTATAAGCTCATTTTGTGCTTATAAGTATGCCGATTCATTTTGTATTCATTCTTTAGCCGATTCATTTTGTAACTGACTATATTTGCTACTAAAATAGGGTTTAAGAGACCTTTTACTACCATTTTTTAAAATTTATGCTATTTCACAAGTGCTTTGGGTGTGGTAGCCCTGTATGTGAACCCTGGTTTTGGAGTTTTCCTGAATATTCAGAAGTCACAAAAAAGTAAAATCATTAAGCATTATTGCAATTGTGTTTACCAAACTAAACATGTGTACTTTGGTTACTAATTGTCAGATTATTTTATTGATATTCTTTTGTATAATGGATCAATTTCCATTTTCAAATTAGACTGATGCAGTACCTGCTAGTGATTAATATTTGTTAGAGATGATATAAAATAAATATGCAATCAAGATTAAAAATTTAAATCTGTACAATTTATTTATGTCTGCTTGTTTGAAAGTAATTTTAATGAGGTATGTCAACTCTTGGTGACATGAGTGTATGTCAACCAATTTTGCCAAAAAGTGCTTTTTAAAATTCTATTTTATAAAAAAACAAAATTAATACTAATACGAAATCTTTAAAAACAAGGCTGGGTCAATTAAATCATAAGTTGCGATTTTTCAAAGGTATTTTTATAAATTTTGAAATAAGTTTACAAGCTGTTAAAATCAATAAACTTGACCTTTTTTTATTTTTCGAATTCTATCATTAGATTTTGTTTAAAGATGTTCTAGTTTGGCTAGAATTCTGAACAGGTATGTTCTTTCTTTTCAAGAATTGAACATCTGAAATGAAAATGAGTATGCTTTAAGGAAATTTGTGGGCATATTTTTAACATGAAATTGCATCATTATTTTAGAATATTAAAACTAGTTTTTTGAAAATTTGAAAATTCTTTGTCTTATGTGATAGGTTAATTGTGGAATGTTGAAAAGAGAAATAACACACAGTTATATTTTGAAGTCATTAAAATCATTAATACTACAGGAGAGAAGCAATTTCATTCGGATCACTTACAATCCATATCAAATGCTTTCAAACTAAATACTGGGTTAATATTTCTAGTCATAATCTTTTACAAGTGGCCATTATGTAAAAACGTTTTTACATGAATTGATATCACTAATAAAGGAATATTAATTGTAAAGCATAAAAAGTGTACAATTAGAAATATCTGCACTTATATCTTTCTAAGAATTGAGGATTTTTAACTTTATAGGAGCAAAAGGACAACTAATATATAACCAATAAGGTGACTTGCCGTTGATGCTTTTATTTCACAATCTCGATTATAGATGGCAGCAGCATAATATTTATTCTCTATTTACTATATTCTTTGCGCAATAGATG
The DNA here is from genome assembly GCA_933210815.1 of Meta bourneti. Lineage (NCBI taxonomy): Eukaryota > Metazoa > Arthropoda > Arachnida > Araneae > Tetragnathidae > Meta > Meta bourneti. Next base: position 26,584,747 of record OW119928.1, read on the forward strand.
GCAGCACAATAATATTTGAATTAGTTTTCTGAAGTCAGTCTGAAGGTGCATTACTTCTAAATTGGACTCAACTTATTTTTTTAATCTGAATCCAAAATTTATTTCAAAATTCAAATGCCATTTTCCGAATTGTTAAAAAACTTAGTCTTTCCTTATCGATAGGAACATTTTCAAAAAGAAAGTTCAAGTAAAAATGTTGATATAAAAGATTAGACTCCATTTCATACGAGTAAAAAAAACGAAATCACGGTATAATCAGATACTTTCTTTCCGGATTTTAATTGAAATTCCAGAGATTCCAATCTACGTATATTTGTCAAGAATTGTCCTTCAATTATATATTACAATAGGAATATGCTACAATTTATACTATCACGGTTTCTATATCTAATTCATAGAACTACAGGATTGTCATTATATAATTATAATCTGTATGAATAAGAATGGAGTGTTTCTACATTAAATATTTTCGACCCATTTCAAGTTTTCTATCCGTTTTGGGTCCTTCCGATGCAAAATCCATCTCTTACACTTTTGGTGTCTGTATGTGTGCGCACGTAGTACGTCCAAACGGTTGAATATATTTTCATGAAACTTTGCATACTGTGAGTTCTTACATTCATTTAGTGATTGAATTTGGTTGCGCAAGTCTGTCCGTCTTCCCGTTCTATGTGCGATTTTGTATCTGTACATGTATCACATAAGATTTGTTCAACATATTTTAATTTAATGTTTTATATTTGATACACCACATTTTAATTTAGTGAATGCATTATTTTAAATTCATTTACTTACATATTTAGGCAAGTTTCACGTTAAAACATTTGAGTAACTACTTAAATCAACCATAATTCGGTAGATTTGGAGTAGCTTGGAGGTATATTGAGCATTGCAATTCTTGGATTGTTTTACCAGTGCTTCTGAAATATCAATTATTTTCCCAAACTATTTTTACGGAATTTAAATTCTAATAGTTTATTTATTTCGAGCCTTATTTTTTCTTTACGAAATATAAAAAAATTCTGAATATTTGGGATAGACGATAAAGAGAATAAAACTAAACAAAACGTTTTAAAATAGCACTGATAGCTAATATGGCAACCTAGGTATTTTTTTAATCGCTTGCTTTTTTAAATTTGTGTCCGTTATATTCCAAGAATTTATTTTGTATTCAAAAAAGGATATATTCATTACTTTTCGTTCGAAGCTTTTTGAAATCTGTTTTAAGATGTATTTCTGAATTTTGAATTTGATATTTTTCATTCAATAACTGTAATGAAGGTAAATAATAATTTAATTAGTTTTAAAACATTTTTAATCAATGTATGATAATTTTGGGAGACACTTTTGTTTTTAAATGACACACAAGGCATTTATATGCATACTCTGAACTATTCTATGCATTCTGGGTAACATTGGCACACTAGAGATTTTTCTTTCTTACTAAAATTCTAAATTCCACAAACATGTAAAATGTTAAGTATGACATTTATTTTCATTTGTAAAATTGTGTATTTAACAATTGTGTATCTTTATTAGAGTGATAGTTATTACATGTGATGAATAAGAATTACAATTTATTAATGAAAGCGGAAGTTAGTTAACCAATTTAACCCGAGTAACGCAGGGTAACTCTGCTAGTCATATATAAAATAAGTTAAAATTAAGAAAATTAATGATGTAAATATAGTTCTCACATTTCACTCCATTTTATCCTACTTACCCCAAGTTAATCAGCGACAAACCAAAACGAAATTACCCCATATTAAATTCATTTGAATCCAATATACAGGCTTTTCAATAAGATTCTCGTGAAAAAAATTGGTTCTTAAAACGGAATTAAAAATTTTCGGAATTCTGGTTCTGTTGAAGGATTCGGACAATCTTACTGTATGTTTATAAATTATTTTGATGCAATTCTAGATTTCTGTGCCTTGGTAAGAAAAGTTAATCTCGAAATTCTACGATTTTGAGTTGTGTTGACAAATCACTTCAAGGCAATGAAAGTTATAGAAAAAGTGCCAATGTTCTATGAATACATTATAAAAGAATCAAAACATTTAAAAGTATTTTTGTGCGCTGTATTAAAAATAAAATTACTAAATAAGGTGTTATAAAAAATTATATTGTATTAAATTATAGTAAAACTGCATTTTTTGCAATACCCATAGAGGCTTCATACTAGTAGAATAAAATCAGTAGCTGAATTAATGATGTTATTCAACCATTGTTGTTTATATTAAGATATTTACTATATTAAGCATTATTATTAAGTATATGTTTTTATATATGTAGTTATTTATTACATAATGTTGTTCATATTAGGAATATAAACAATTGAAGAGATTCCACAAGCTTACTTCAGTGGAGTAACTTAAAGAAATATTTCATTGTGATTCGTAGACACCATTAAAATGAAATTCCAATTAAAAATTATAAATTTTTATGTATTCATAATTACTGTTATTTCAGTAATTGAAATCAGTAAGTTATTTTGCTATTTTCTGTCCTCATCAATGTTTATAAATACGTTACAAACTAAATATTTTCATTAAAATTCCTAATAATGGAATAAGTAAACCCACTAATTCTGTTAGGCATACTTTGTGGGAAACGAAAAATTTAATTCAAGAATTTTCTATATACGTAGAGAATTTTTATATCACTGAGACAAGTATTTTTAAATCTAATCTCGAAAGTTTTCACCTCGAAATTTGAAATCAATTCAGATTTGAAAAATGTTTATATAAAAATACCTTTACGGTGCAGTATTTAGAACTTCTCATTTGATAAATTCCTAAATAAAGCCATTTAGTTTCTTCAGACGCTAGAAATTTTGATCTGTGCAATAAAACTCCCTTTCCGCACAATCAGGATTACAATCCATTCATTATACACTTTCAAATACATATGCACTTAAATCGTCTGTTATTTCAAAATAGCTTATTCCAACAGACTGAATTTCAGTTAGAAACAGGGCCGCGGTAGCCTGATTGGAAGAGTAACAGATTAACAACCGGAGGGTTGCGAGTTCGAATCCAACCAAAGACCGTCGTGTAAAAAGAGGGCTGGTGCACGTTAAATCTGTCGTGGTCTCAAATGTCCTCACGTTGGTGTGGAAGTTTGGAGAGTGGGTTTTCAGCTCAGGTGTTGCCTCGTCATCTGACCGTGATTCAAAATTACGGGGTGTTGTCCTCGGTATCTTTCCCTTTGGTATTAATCCCGGACCGTCACCAATAGCCCGCTTTGTTGATCCAGTGTGACGTTAATTAAAATACCTACCTATCTACCCTTCGGGTTTGATCCCGGACCTTCGCCAATAGCCAACTGTGTTGCTTCAGTGCGACGTTAATTTATAAATACCTACCATCCCTTAGAAACAGATCTTTCAACGAAATATCTTTTCCATTGCATTCAGCTCAATACAAGATCATAACAGAAAATGACTACACAAAAGTGCCTTAGGATTTAGAGGTAGAATTTACATCTCATCTGATATATAAATTCTGAATAAAGCCATTTAGTTTCCTCAGAAATTTTGAATTGCAATAAGAACGCCCATTTTCCACAATAAGGATTACAATCCATTCATTATACACTTTTGAAATACATAATCATGCACTTAAATCGTCTCAGCTATGTCAATATCGCTTACTCCAACAGAAGACCGAACAATCCCTTTAGAAACATCTTTGAACGAAATATCCTTTACACTGCATTCAGCTCAAAGATCATAACCGAAAATGATGAACCCTACTTCCAAATATTTTGAAAACTAGACAAGCTGTCCAAATATGTTTCAATACACAGCTCTAAGGAAAACATGCTTCAGCTTGTTAAATAAACTGGCCACCCAATGGAAGGTATTCGCCAGCACAATGCCCAATCCAAGTATTTCGATACACACAAACGCTGGGCCACCAACGGCTGGTGGTTTGGGGATCACAAAAGCAAGTTAAATAAACAGGGGGACATTTTCTCCTAATCCCGGCGACAACCCCGAAAACCCAATGAGGCATTCAACGTTTAAGCTCACTTAGGACATTGAGATCCCTGGATTTGTTTTTCTAGGGCCAGGGGGCATTTGTTAATCCCTTAGCATATACTGGGGAAATGGTTGAGAGGGTGCTGACTATACGATGCAGAGAGGGAGGTTTTTACAATGTTACACTGATTTTCCCTTTGGGGATTTTTATTGGCGCAACCTGGAGTTGATAGGTTTCTCATGGGCTCAGTTTTATGAAAACCCTTAAAATTTAAATCTGTTTTGAGCAGATTGATTGCTGGTAGGTTGAATTTACGCCGCATTGGAGCGACATAACTGGCTACTAGCGATGGTCCGATGTCAGTCCCGAAGGAATAGATCCGGACACCACGTAATTTTGAATCACGGTCAGATGACGAGGTTTGGAGAGTTGGCACCCCACTCTCCAAACTTCCACCACACCCCGAGGACATTCGAGGCCAGGACAGATTTAACCCCCACGTACGCGACTGTCTTTGGTAGGATCGAGTTTCGGACTTGCTAACCTGACTGCCGCGGCCCCTCAATTAAAGGAAATAGAAAAACAGGGACAGAAAATGTCAAATTGCTCTTTCTAGACTTGTGAACAGGTACATTAGATCTCTATCCTTCGTTCAAGGCTATAAGGCAATTCCAACTTGCCTAAACTGTTACATCCAACCCAAGTCATCCTCTGGCCAGTGTTGATCTGACAGATCTCTGGAATTTCTTATCTAGTGTTGGACTTTTTGAGCGTACTCGGACTAATGGAATAGCTGTTTAGCTATATCGAATGGAATGAGCAACAATGCTAGAAACAAAGCAAGAACGAAAGATCAGCTTATTTTATTAAAAAAATATTGGATCAAAAAGGTTCTACATTTTTTATCGAGATAATAGTATTTAGGAGTTTTTCTAAACTTTGTTCAAAATTGTGTAAATATCTTCAAGTTTTAAGCATATAAATATAATCAATAAATACTTCGCAAAAAATAATAAAATTGTAAAATTTGACTAAAATGTATTTTTACCCTAATCCGAATCTGCCTAAATGTTTCTTGCCTAAAATGTCCTGTCCTAAAAGAGGGCTGGCTGCGGTAGCCCCGTTGGAAGAGTAACGGATTAGCAACAGGAGGATTGCAAGTTCGAATCCAATCAAAGACCGTCGTGTACAAAGGCACTTTAAATCTGTCGTGGCCTCAAATGTCCTCACGGCGCCATGTGGAAGCTTGAAGAGTGGGATGCCAGCTCAGGTGTTGAAATAATGCCCATGGTTCAAAATTAATATGATGAATTTGCCTTCGGAATTGATACCAGACCTTCACCAATAGCCCGTTGTATTATTCCAGTACTGATTACTGGAACTTACTTACCTGCTTACCTTACTTACCTGCCGGTCCTAAAAGTTAACTCGATCCTTAAAAACGGATTTGAATTGAGCTCACAAATCCAAGTTGGTATTCAGAAAATGATTTCGGGGAGTGGCTCGAACTTCGCTTTTTTTCAATTCTCTATCAAATAGCGTTAAGGTTAAATGAGCGTTGTATTTACTGATTTTCCACCTGTTTATAGACATGCCTCCACTTACCTTACATATACATTTAAGTTAATGTTAATGGTTAATTAATTAACGTCGCACTGGAGCAACACGTTGGGCTATTGGCGACGGTCCGGGATCAATCCCGAAGAGAAATATTCGAGGACTATACCTTATCATTTTCAACCTCGGTCAGATGACGAGACCAACACTTCAGCAGGCTCCAAACTTCCACACCATATTAACGTGAGGACATTGGGGCCACGACATATTTAATGTGCACCAGCCCCCGTGTACACGACGGTCTGGTCGGAACGAATTAATTTCGAATTTGCAATTCTCCTGTTGCTAATCCGTTGCTCTTCCCCGTCATCTGACCGTGGTTCAAAATTACGTGGTGTTGTCCTCGGATCTTTCCCTTTGGGATTGATCCCGGACCGTCACCAATAGCCCGTTGTGTTGCTCCAGTGTGACGTTAATTGAAATACCCCCCCCCCGTTGCTCTTCCAACTGGACTACCGTCATCTGACCGTGGTTCTAAATTACGTGGTATTGTCCTCGGTTCTTTCCCTTTGGGATTGATCCCGGACAGTCACCAATAGCCCGCTGTGTCGCTCCAGTGTGACGTTAATTGAAATACCTACCATCCAACTGGGCTACCGCGGCGTCGTTAATCAGATTAGAAATAAAAAAATATTGCTTAATCTCAATATTCAATCCAAATTAAAAACTCTTAATGAATTCGAAAAATTAAAAAATATCAATTAATGTTTTAAAACCTCAGGAAATATTAATTGATTAAAAGTTATTTCGTAATATATGTGAAAACCGAAATGATCATTCGAACTTTTTGGCATAAAACCGTCAGTCAAAGGGAATACATGTCCCTCCTGGAAACTTTCAGGGATTTTTTCTCCCTATAACATATTACAATGCTTCCCCTAGTTATGCAAATAGTAGGTCCCTATTGTATAGAACGCATGCGACACACAGTGAGGCGGGTAAACGAGAACCAATAATGGGACAATTGCTTTCAATCCTCTATTTAACGGAGCACTGAGCCTGAATTAAAAGTGAGTCAAAATATTTATTTTGTCTGGTAATGGCTCTCTTATTAGATGGTTGAAAGGAAACGGATCGGTATTACTTCCAGCGCTTTAGAATACAAATTTGCTTTTATTATATGGGGTACTGTTGAGGGAGACGTAAAAATAATCTGCGCATCTGAAAGTTTGGGTGCTATATTTAAATCCATAGACATTCTAATGAAATAGTTGCTGTCAAGATTTTTGAAGTGTTTTCATCACGCCCTTCTCGTCAATTAGTTCAACATTAATATTTATGCTTTCTTCTGATACCCCAAATGGAGCCTGGTAGCCCAGTTGGAAGGATGGCGGATCGGTGGAGTGCGAGTTCGAAATTCGATCCAACCAAAGATCGTCCTGTACGTATGCTTGATGCATATTAAATCTTGTGGCCTCAAATGTCCTCACGGTGAATTGGTGTGGAAGTTTGGAAAGAGGGGTGCCAGCTCAGGTGCTGACCTCGTTATCTAACTTTGGTTTAAAATGAGGTGTTTTCCTCGGATTTTTCCCTTCGTGATGGATCCCGGACCATCGCAAATTACCTGTTTCGTTCTCCAGTACCGACGTGAATTCCACTACCTACCAAATATACCAGTTGGCTCTGGTGCCAAATATGGCGCAAGGGCCATATTTGGACAAGCTGCGCCAAGCACGACCGTCCAACGACAAGTAAATGTGAAAGGGAAAGAAGTGGGCAGGTAGGTAGAATAGCTAATTAACGTCGCACTGGAGGAATAAACGGGCTATTGGCGATGGTTCCGTATCAACCGTGAATCAAAAGATCCGATGATAAAACCGTAATTTTAAACCATGGTCAGATGACGAGGTCACATCTCAGCTGGCGCTCCACTCTCCAAACTTCCACACCACGCCAACGTGAGGACATTTGAGGCCAAGATGGATTTAACGTGCACCAGCCCCCCATATACACGGCGGTCATTAGTTGGACCTAGTTTCGAATTCTCAACCCACTGGTTGCTAATCCGCTACTCTTCCAACGGGGCTACCCAGATCCCCGGGATAGAAGAAGTAGATCGTTTGGGATCCCGGGAGCGGTCTTATATACCATAGCTCTGATTAAAAATGCAAAATCTGATACCATATGTTCTAGTATTTTACAATATTTTATCATAAGAATATTAAGTTTCAAACTATGAACTTACATATTGTATATTGTACACGTTGAGGAAAAACTGCGGAGTCGAGATGAAAATTCTGAGATTATTTTCACCTCAAGCCACAGATTTTTGATAGAGCAAGTTTATTTAGTTTCAACCTTAAATTTCCTGGTCCGGGAATGAAATCATTAAAAAGCTGCAGACACGTTCAGAGATAAGAAATTCGAGATTTCAACAGTTGCAAACAGGTCTTCACCTGAATCCACAAGTTGATTTTGATATTAAGAAAGTGGATCAAAGGCGTTGACCTTATTTGAATCTTGCTCATCTTATTTACTAAAGGCAAGTGTTTATTTCCCATTCCATCCGAGGTTCCATGGTGTAATGGTTAGCACTCTGGACTTTGAATCCAGCGATCCGAGTTCAAATCTCGGTGGAACCTGAGCGGATTTTTTGGTTTGGTAAAACTTAAATGGATTAATACATTAAAATGACCACTCAATATATCTATTGAAACTCTTTATTTTACATCGTAATACTAAGTAAATTTGATATAAATTAATTTGTAGTACAAAATATCATTAAAAAAGGTGTGGCATATTTTTTAAATAAGAGAATTTTGATGAAAAGCTTATTTTTTTGCAAAATTACCTTCTAATAGATGTATGTCTATGAATTAACTAATGGTTTTAGAAGTGCTTGCATATGTCCTTTACGTAGAGTTTGAATTTCCTGCAATGTTTCCATTTTAACCATCTGGACCAAATGTTAAATATTCATATTCTAAATTTAGAATCAAGCTGCTAAGACGCTGATTCTCGATTTTGTTCATGGTTCCATGGTGTAATGGTTAGCACTCTGGACTTTGAATCCAGCGATCCGAGTTCAAATCTCGGTGGAACCTGAGCGGATTTTTTGGTTTGGTAAAACTTTAAATGGATTAACACATTAAAAATGACCACTCAATATTTTATCTATTTAAACGCTTTATTTTACATTGTAATTCTAAGTAAATTTGATATAAATTAATTTGCAGTACAAAATATCATTAAAAAAATTGTGACATATTTTTTAAATAAGAGTATTCATAGTATATTTTTAAATAACGGCATTCATAGAAAGTTTTATGCAACAGCATTCGTTTAAACTAAACTAAAAGTACAATAATTGTACTTTTAGTTTAAATAAAATTGTGTAAACTTTTAAACTGGAATGTTAAATGAAATTGTTATGTAACTGATAATTTTGTTACATAAAGGCATTACATTAATTACTAGAATCAAGTAACTAGCACATATCACTGGCTTTTTTTTAAATATCAATGAATATTATTATAAGAAATTCGCAACTAAAACTGCAAAATTTAACAAGAATGGATTTTAAAACATTAAATTGCAGCTCTGGGAAGTGGCACCCAACTTCAAATGCCGATTTTATTTTCTCAATCAACAAATGATTTCATTAAACTTAATACAAGTATTTTTAATCGTTTCCTAGACATTTTAGGGATGCAGTAGCCCGGCTGGAAGAGGAACGGATTAGCAACCGGAGGGTTGCGAGTTCGAATCTCGGTCCGGCCAAGACCGTCATGTACACGTTGAATCTGTCGTGGAATCAGACGTCCTTACGTTGGAGTTGTGTGGAAGTTTGGAGTGTGGCATGCGAGCTCAGGTGTTGATCTCGTCATCTGACCAAGGTACATAATTACGCGGTGTTGTCCTCGATCTTTCCCTTCGGGATTAATCCCGGACCATCACCAATATACCGTTGCGGTGCTCCAGTGCGACGTTAGTTCAACTACCTACCTACGCATTTTCAATAGAGATTAAAGAAAATTCTGCATATTTCAAATTCAGACAATAAATGTGCTTGAGGATTTTTAATTTTTTGCTTTTTCCTTTCGGGTTTGATCCCGGACCGTCGCCAATAGCCCGTTTTGCTCCAGTGCGACGTTAATTATATACCTATCTACCATAAAATATTCGTAAGTCCCGGTTTAATTAGCCTTCGTGTAGCAGAAAAGTGACCCAAGTGCGACAAACCAATCCTGTAAAATTTACTTAATTGAGTTGGGTCACTTTTCTTAGCATCTTGAGGCTTTTTCTATCAAGTTAAATATAGGTGGTGGTAGTGTTTCTGCGGAGGAACGTGTTTTCTGTACGTATTCCGAATCTGACGTCACTTGACTTGTTTTTCGAGTACGATTTCAATACTTCAATAAAGCTTCCAAAGAATAAATTCCGAATTAATATATGATGGTTGGTCAACGCCAATTAGATAAAACGCTAAACGCCACCAAAACGGCGATAAACTACATTTTACGATAACCACGATTGGTATCATGTGAGAGCATTAATTTAACACGTTAAGAAAATAATTTTAAATTTATGTTCATGTTTGTCAAGATTTTTCTTGCATAAACGCATTACTTCTTGCATAAACGCAAACTAGGTTTTAACTAAAATTTAGATAACTGTTTTAACTAAAACTTAGATAACTGTTTTAACTAAAACTTAGATAGCTGTTTTAACTAAAACTTAGTTAACTTCAGTTGAACTAAAACTTAAAGTAAAGTTAAAGTTTAACGAGTGTTATATTTCAGAGATCAGCATATATAAATCAGATGTCTGATTAACTTCCGTGGGAAAAAGATCCTGGAGAAGAAAACCAAATCCTGATATTCAAAGGCTATATAAGCTAAAAGTTGCCCTCTGAGAAGTTACTAGTTGATGCAGGAGATATTGATTGGTATTGTGTGGTATTTTCAATTAACGTCACACTGGAGCAACACAATGGGCTATTGCAGGAGATATTGAAGTTAATTCCATTACCTATCTGAAACAAAGGAAATAGACTCAAAATAAAGATTTAACTTATACATTTATATAAATAAACTAACACGTAAAAAGCAATTCATTTTTACATTTCTTTTTCTATTAAATATTCATGTCATAAGAATTTGACAGTTTTTCAATATTTATCAATGCTTTGCTTAAAATAATAAAAATGGTTACTAGTTAACAGTGGGCCTTGGCGTGATTTCAATATTTTGTCGCCAAGCCTATATCGATCGATATTGATTAGCATTTAAATTGTTGAAAAAACGCCAAATTGGCAAATTTTGGCGAGTTCACCATATAATGAGATTTAATCATTTTTTTATATGACTGATCTTTAATATACTGAATAGTTCTCAGTTTTCGATCATTAATGTCAAAAAGCATTTGTGGACAAAAAAGACCGTTAGTGAAAAGAAATAGGTCAATTTGTTATTTAATGGCAAGGCAAGATTATGTACTGTTTTATAATCTTGCCTTTCATTTAAGTATTTATTAACATATTCTGAAGGATTCAAATTAGGAATTACAAGGTTGCTAAGACTTATTTGAAGGAAAACGTTACATTTGAGGTTTTCTATAGTTTGAAGCATTCCTGCACCTGAATACACTTGTCGTATTAGGGATTCAATCACCCTACAGATGGCGCTAAAAGCACCGTCAGAGTGTGTTACGATCGAACAAGCATATATTTGGATGATATGGTCATGGAGTGATCGTGTAGGACGCTCCTTGGTAAATTGTAAATATTTTGTTATATAATAAATGTTTGTGCTGTCTGCATTGCCTGAGATTCGCTGATAACCCATTAAATAGAACCAAATACGACAACACTAAAGCAGATGATCGTACAAGACACTCCAATTACTGAAGCAGATCAAAAGCGTCATAGCCTTATGAATCTCATTATTTACAAAACACAAGTGTTTATTTCTCATTTTCCTTGAGGTTCCATGGTGTAATGGTTAGCACTCTGGACTTTGAATCCAGCGATTCGAGTTCAAATCTCGGTGGAACCTGAATGTTTTTTATTTAAACGGAAGAACACTAACATTTAGAAACTGAAACTGAATATTAAATGTTATATTTTGTATTAGAATTCACATCAGCTATTTTTTATTCAACTTCATAAGCATAATGCATGGAGTTTAAAAATTTCATTTAAACTAAAAAATAAAGTAAAGTTAAAGTTTAACGAGGTATTAAATATAATATTTAAATTAAAAATATCAATTTTAACATTTCCTTTTAAAAATCATACATTAAGGGGACAGACTTTCGAAATCACCGAAGTCGCCCGAAAACTCGATTTTTTAATTTTAGTTCAAAAAGTTAATTGATATCAAACTATAGATAGCAAAATAATTTTTCAATTAAGATCATTTTTGAGCATTTTACGTATACAATATGAAACATTAGCTGTTTAGTATAGTACTACAGAAATGCTTTTTCTCCGATTCAGGTTTTTTGATATTCCGATTTTGAACGTGAATTAAAAAAATATTGACAATATATAGAAAATTGATGCGTATGGAACACCTGTAATTTTCGAAGTGTATTATGCTATTAGATTCTGTAGAGAGGAGAAACAGGTTAAAATTTAAACACTTATATTTAAAATTTAAAAGTTCAGGAAATTGATCAGAAATTTGCTTATCAAATATACAGGGTGTTTCGCTTAGGAATGTAATAAAAGAAAGTATATTTTCTTTATTTTTCACCGGGATTTATTTCCAATATTTCTTACATACATACATAGACACAGAAATGTTTTTGTAAGTTTAGCACACCTCAACAGGCACATCATGCACTTCTCGTCATTTGAGAAGTGCATTCATGTTTCATGTTACAAATTTTTCTTTTATTATTGTCCTAAACGTTTCCCCAGTGTTAGTGTTCTTCAAAGTGTCTCATTATTATACGCCTAGATAAATCAAATTTAAAGGAAAATAAAAGGCGATGAATTATCTGTAGCAATCCCCATTACGAATCTATAAATATTCGAAACCCCTAAATCCTAGACAAAAAATATCTCTATTATGCCTTAATTACAAGATCCAATACAGACAGCGCCGTGGTTCAGTGGGAAAACTCACTGCTATGACAACCTGCAACTTGTCGATTCCTGTAACTTATTATCCTAGGTTTATTTCTATCCTGTGTCAGTAAAAATTTCCATGTGAGTGTATGTTTATTTACTTGAGGTTTGGCGCAGACCTGGCTAAATATCGTCCTTGCGCTATAAAACCCAACCAACCAATACACTACATTGGCGATCCACTGTTTTGGATATTTATGTAATATATCAGGATAGAAATATGATACTGCAGCGTTGAGTTACATTTTCAGATGAATACACAATGAGTTGAATACACCATAAACATAAAATCCCTTTTACGATGTATATGTATTTGCATCTGAGCATCTGATGGTATTCTTTATTCCTTAAATGTCCAGATGAGTTATTTGTCTTAAGACCATTAATGTTTACGATTTCAGGGAGTAACTTTAAGAACCGTTCAATGTTTCGGCGGTTCTAGCTCAATAGCTCGATTCTCTACGAATCTGCCTATTTGTTTTTACAAAAGTTATTTCTTACGATTTAAAATAGGGCCGCGGGAGCCCAATTGGAAGAGTAACGGATTAGCAACCGCAGGGTGGCGAGTTCGAATCCAACCAAGGACCGTTGTGTACAAAGGGGGCTGGTGCATGTTAAATCCGTCGGGGGCTCAAATGTTCTCACGTTGGCGTGGTGTGGAAGTTTGGAGAGTGGGGTGCCAGCTCAAGTGTTGCCTTGTCGTCTGACCGTGTTTCAAAATTACGTGGTGTTGTCCTCGAATCTTTCCCTTCGGGTTTGATACCGGACCATCACCGATAACCTGTTCTGTTGTTCCAGTGCGACGTTATTCAACTACCTCAACTATCATTAGACTTAAAAGTAATAAATTATTTAACTTGGACTAGCTTCTATTACAATATTTCAGAAAAAGCAAAGATTTTTTAATCAAAATAAATACTTATCAGATAGTAGTAAGAGTAATCAGTTGTGTAGATTTTTTCTATTTATGAAATTCTTTTCGTTGATTCTTTTAATTATATTTTGCTAAGAATAAAACTGTTTTTCTAAGAAATTCTTGGCGAAGAAAAAGCGCCAAAAGTGTTGCCACAAAAAAGTCTATATGAAAGCTGTACCTTTTTTTATTGCAAAGGAAATAGGATTTTTTAAATGTTTCTTTAGTGAGAAATTCAGTTTATGGAAGTTAAAGCAATGATATTTAATTAAAAACGTATATATGAAGGATTATATCGGTTTTCTGAAAATATTTCACTGGTAGACCGAGACTTGTTGCCTTTCCCTGGTTGATAAACAGTGTAAGCTTTCAGCTGAATCCACAAGCATGTGTATCCTAAATCAACTTGTCAAGTACACATTTAATAAGCACTTTATGTTTAGTTCTGTTCGTCGTCGAGGTTCCATGGTGTAATGGTTAGCACTTTGGACTTTGAATCCAGCGATCCGAGTTCAAATCTCGGTGGAACCTAAATGACATTTTTTAGCTAAATTTTTTTGATTAAAAAACTTGATGGATCTTTATTTTGGGGTATTTGTTGGAAAAATGATATAAAAATACTAACTCCTCTTATCACATGTTAAAGTTTTTAATATGAATTCTTTATATCAAATGCATCTTGTCTCATCTTTTTAGTCATAGTCTGGTTGCGTGAGAGTAAAGGATTAGCAACCGAACAATTACTAGTTCGAAACTCGATCCAACCAAAGACCGCCGTATACATGGGGGCTGGTGTACGTTTGATCTGTCGTGTGCCACAACAAATGTCCTCACGTTAATGTGGTGTGGGAGTTTGGAGAGTGGGGTGCCAACTCAGGTGTTGCCTCTTCATCTGATTCAAAATGACGAGGTGTCCTCGGACCAATTCCTTCGGGATGGATCCCGTAGCGTCGCCAATAACCCGTTGTGTTGCTCCAGTGCGACGTTAATTCAAGTATCTACCTACCTCATTATTTTTAGCCTTAACTATGGACTAATGTTTACGATAAGGTTTTTTCTTTGCGTTACGAAGTGTAAAAAGATGTCTACAGATGCTGTTGTTTTTAAGCTATATTATAAGATGTTCTTCATATCGAGGTTTTGATATTCTTTGGAAAAATCAAGATGTTTTCTGTTTTATGCAAAATACTATGGTTTGTTCTAAGAATTTTGATGAAAAGCTTGTTATTTTTTTTGCAAAAGTACCTTCTAATAGATGTATGTCTATGAATTAACTAATGGTTTTAGAAGTGCTTGCATATGTCCTTTATGTAGAGTTTGGATTTCCTGCAATGTGTTTCCATTTTAACCATTTGGGCAAAACGTTAACTATTCACATTCTAAATTTAGAATACAGCTGCTAAGACGCTGATTCTCGATTTTGTTGGTGGTTCCATGGTGTAATGGTTAGCACTCTGGACTTTGAATCCAGCGATCCGAGTTCAAATCTCGGTGGAACCTGAGATTTTTAATTTAATGACCGAAGTCTTTCTTAAATGAGGAAATAAATATTTTATCTATGGATTTTTTTTTTTTTTTTGGGGGGGGCTATATTTTATGTTTTGATTTATTATATAGAGTGAATGTGTAAATTAATTCATTTCAAATTGAGGCTGATATTTTTCTGTGAAAGCATGTTTGATACTTTATTTTTTATCTAAAACAGTAGGGTTATTCCGAATTATTCTAAAATTATCAATTAATCGATTTAAGTTAGTAATTGTGTTAACCACCTCACAATACAGAACGGAAAGAATGGGTATATTTGTTTATTTTATTCCAGTTCTAAATTTGCAATTCTAATTGCAAATTATTCTTTGACATCCATCAAGGTGATGAGTGCACTGAAGCAGATTTTCTGAGATTTCGGCCTTAAAATTTTTAGATTGAAAATTCCATGAATTGTGTTTAATACAAGACACGTTTCGCTACGAAAATAAATGATTCGTATATTTCGAAAAGGAACTGGAATTTTGGTGTTTTTTTTTTCTATAAGTAAACATTACAATACCTCACTGAAAAAGGAAAAAAAATGGAGTAATGCCTTAGGAAGAAATAAACCTGAGCTTAAGAAATAACTTCAGAAATTGAGTCTTGGTTCTTAAAACGCAAACCGTCATAAAACGAAATTCAAGTTCTTCCTTTTCGAACTAAATGATTGAATTTAGATAGTAGTTGCATTTACGTCGTACTGGAGCAACGCAGTAGGCTAATGGTGACGGTCCGGGATCAGTCCCGAAGGGAAAGAACACAGAACACCTCGTAATTTTAAACCACGGTCAGATGGCGGAACAACACCTTAGCTGGCATCCAACTCTCCAAGCTTCCACACCACGCCAAAGTGAGGACGTTTGAAGCCACGATAGATTTAACATGCACCAGCCCCTCCACATTCACAACGGTCTTTGGCTGGATTGAGTTTCAAACTTGCAACATTCCGGCTGTGCTGCTGGTCTTTACCTGTTTCAATTTAGTAGACTGCGTGTGCTTCATATTCTTAAATAATTTTTGAAATAAGTTAAAATTGGATAGATTATATACTTTTCCCAGTTATTTCAAAAGCTGTTTAGTAAATGGAGTGCATGACCATGACTATATATATCTGGGTAGTTAATCGCGTTTAAGTACAGTTGCGCAGTGAGTAGTACGGGTGTACATTTATATAGCTATTCTAAAAATAGGTGTCATTTTTAAATTTCAACGACTGCAGACATCGCTTGACCAACATAAATTCTTAATTCATATTAATTCAATAATATTCTTGTAAATAAGTCTTTAAATGTTCTAAATTGAGAATCAAGCTGTTAGACGTATTCAGAGGCAAGTCTAGATTTGAGATTTTCAATGTCGCAAACAAGACATTTGAATTCACATTAGTAGATGAACTTAACGCCATTCATATTGCGAAAGCAGGTCTAAAGCGTCGTGATCGTATTTGAATCTCCTTATTTATTTACAAAACAGAAGGCAAGTGCTTATTCTTGTTTCCGTTCGCGGTTCCATGGTGTAATGGTTAGCACTCTGGACTTTGAATCCAGCGATCCGAGTTCAAATCTCGGTGGAACCTGTCATTAGTTTTTGCCTTAAAATATTTTTGACTAAAAAATTAGATCATTCTTTATTTCTTGGTATTTGTTGCCAAAATGATAAGAAAAATAAACTCTTCTCATCACATGTTAAAGTTTTTAATTCGAATTCTTTATTTATGGATATTTTGGGTATTTCAATTAACGTCACACTGGAGCAACACAATGGGCTATTGGTGACGGTCCGGGATCAATCCCAAAGGGAAAGATCCGAGGACAACACCACGTAATTTTGAACCACGGTCAGATGACGAGGCAACACCTGAGCTGGCACCCCACTCTCCAAACTTCCACACCACGCCAACGTGAGGACATTTGAGGCCACGACAGATTTAACGTGCACCAGCCCCCTTTGTACACGACGGTGTTTGGCTGGATTCGAACTCGCAACCCTTCGGTTGCTAGTTCGTTACTCTTCCAACCGGGCCACCGCGGCCCTCTTTATTTATGAAATTCATGTCTCATTATTTTTAATCTGAATACATCAATTACAATAGTTAACTTGTGGACTAATATTTAGGGAAGTGTTTTTTCACAAGTTCTTGCGTGCTCTTGGTGTTTATGAAATGTAAAAAGATGGCCCTCATATTGATACTCTTATAACGGATACTGCTGTTTTTAAGCTACATTTATTGACTTTTCTCTGAAAATCGGTATTTTAAAATTTCTTAGTAAAAGATGTTTTCTGTTTTATGCAAAATAGAGCGGTTTGTTGTGAGAATTTTGATGACAAACTTGTTATTTTGCGTGCAAAATTACCTTCTAATAGAAGATGCATGATTATAAACTAATGGTTTTTAGAAATGCTTCCGTATGTCTTACGTGGATTTGGGATTTCCTGCACAGTGTAAGATTTCCATTTTAGCCCATCTGGAAAAATGTTAAACATTCATTTGATCACTTCATATCAAATTGAGGCTTTGAAATTTTGCTGTGAAAGCATGCTCGATACCTGATTTTTATGTAAAACAGTAAGGTTGTTCAGAAAACGTTCGAAAATTCTCGATGAATTTATTTAAGTTAGTAATTTTTGTTAATCACTTCTCAATATAGAGAATGCAAAGATAAGTATATTTGTTTGATATTTTATTCATGTTCTAAATTTGCAATTCTAATTGAAAGTGAGTACACACAAGCAGATTTTCTGAGATTTCTGCTTTAAATTTTTTAGACTGAATATTTCATGAATAGAGTTTTAATCCAAGATATGTTTCGATACGAAAATAATTGAATCGTCCATTTCGAAAAGAGGGAATAGTTGAATTGACGTCGGACTGGGGCAATACAACGGGCTTTTGGCGACGGTCCGGGATCAACCCGAAGGGAAAGATACGAGGACACCACATAATTTTGAATTGTGGTCAGATGCTGAGTACCTGATCTGGCATCTCACACACCAAATGTCCACATCACGCTAACACGAGGGCATTTAACGTGTTCCAGCCCCACGTATAAAACGGTCTTTTGTTGGATTGAATTTCGAACTCGCAACCCTCCCATTTTGAAAAGGAAATAACTTGAATTTAGGTGGTTTTGTTTTATATAAGCAGTTACAATACCTAACCGAAAAGGGAACAAATCGAGTAACCCCTAAAGGAGAAATAAACGTTAGCTTAATAGCCTCAGAAATCAGGAGTTTTGGTTTTTAGAACGTAAACTGTCATAAAACGAAATTCAAGTTATTCCTTTTCGAACTACACGATTCAATTTAGGACCACTGCGTGTATATCAAATACTACCTTTCTCATATTCTAAAATAATTTTTGATGTAAGTTAAAATTGGATAGATTATTTACATTTCCCAGTTACTTCAAAATCCATTTAATAAATGGATTGTGTGATTATGACTATTTACTGATGGATAGTTATTAATCGCGTTTTTGGCGTGGTGGGGGAAGTTTGGAGAGTGGGGTGACAGCTCAGATGTGACCTCATCATCTGACCGTGATCCAAAATTGCGTGGTGTTGTCCTCGAATCTTTCCCTTCAGGTTGGACCAATAGCCGTTGTGTTGCTCCAGTACGACGTTAATTAAAATACATACATTAATCGCGTTTAACCACTTAACGCATTTACCCGTGTTTGACACGGGCGAAAGTTACCGGCAAATTTGAACATGCCCGTGTCTCACACGGGCGCTCTTCCGTTCTAGTAAAAATAGATAGGCTAGATTAAACGTATACCAAAGATGGCATAAACTTATTTATCATAGATGATTTACCACTTATTTATAGATGGATATTAAACTTATTTACCGTAGATGGCACCACTATGAACCATTTTTCTTGTGTAAACCAAGTGGTGCAATTTGATGATTAGCTAAGTTTGTAGGAATTCTTTGTTATAAAGCAGTTGTTAGGTGTCTAAAAGGTAATATATCCATTTTTATTACGTTAAATATCATAAAAGTAAACATGTAACCATAAATTAATTTTTACTAAGTGTTTTTGTAACTTATTTAGAAAAAGTTATCTGATAATGAGCGACTGTGACGATTTTGAATATGCCAATTTATCAGAAAGTTTTAGCGATGAAAGTGATGATCTCTTGAGTGATGGAAGTGAATCTGAAGTTAATATTTTATTATTATTAATATTTTGAAACTCAAAATAAACATGTAATCAAATCGTTTACACTTTGTTTGTATAATAATTTTTTTATAACTTTTACCCCAACCCCCGCAACTGAAATCGCAAAAAATAACTTACACTATACCTATATATATATTCATTTTCTGTCAAAAAAAACCTCGATAATTTTTTACCAGTTTTTCCGAAAAAACTCGTGCTTTAAGTGGTTAAGTGCAGTAGTTCAGCACATTTAGTATACTGGTTTACTTGTATGCCGTTATTCTAAAAATCGGTGTCATTTTTCAATTTCAATGATTGCAGGCACCACTTTGACCAATATTAAGAATAACGTTCTTGTAAATAAGTTAAAATATTCTACTTTATGAGAATCAGGCTGCTAAGACGTATTGGGAGGAAAGACGTGAAATTTGAGATTTTCAATATTTATATATAATATTTCAGCAAGAATACATTTCAATTCACAGTAGTAGATGAGCGTTACGCCATTCATATTACGAAAGCAGGTCTAAAGCT